>JAOSBP010189589.1:0-13742 GCA_027563825.1 Erythroxylum mucronatum
GTATACTATGCCAAGTCCTTCAAGGAACACGTCCCCATCACTTTAGATATTCTAGCAGACATCCTGCAGAACTCCACGCTCACTGAAGAGAACATTGAGCGTGAGCGCAGCACCATCCTGAAGGAGGCGGAGGAGATTGAGAACAGCACAGAGGAGGTTATCTTTGACCACCTGCACGCAGCCGCATTCCAGGGCACTCCCCTTGCCCGCCCCATCCTCCTCCTTACCCTCCTTCTTCCCCATCATGCCCCCGAGCGTCCCCATCAACGGCTCCAACCTCCCCCCTTTAATCGGCCGTTTCTTCATCGCCGCCTCGCAGATCGCGGGCGGAGCCGGCGTCCCCTCCTCATCGTATATAACCCTGCCCACGGCCTCGTACTTGGAATTCCCCTCGAAGAACGAAACCCACTTCCCCAGCGCGGCCTCCACCCCTTTCCTCGCCTCCTCCTCATCCGCGACCCTCCTCTCCGCGATCTCGGCCGCGTCGACGGTGCCGTACATCTCTATCGCCCTCTTGGCCATCTTCTCGACCATACCCGTGGGCACCGCGACTTTCATGTCCTTGTAGATCTTGGGGTCCATCGCCCCCTTGGCCGCGGCTTCGAGCTGCTCGTCCAGCCATTGAGGCATGAACATGGCCTCGACCCCGTCCATTTTCCAGGTCAGCTGGTCGGGGGAGTCCCAGCATTCCGTCACCCAGGCGCGGGAGGCGTCGCGGCCGGCGAAGTGGTGGTAGTGCCCCCCCGGACCGTAGAAGGAGGGGGAGGCGGAGACGTCGTAGATGGTGCCGTTGATGGCCAGGAGGAGGGGTTTGGTGGGGTCGGTGCCGTCGTGGGAGAGGAGGTCGAGTTCGGTCATGCCGGACGTAGGGATGGATTGGGCGGCTGCGCCGAAGAGGGGGTGCGCGGCATCGTTCAGATCGCGGTTGAGGTAGGTGTTGATTATGGGGAGGTGGGTGTTGATGAAGGTCGCGAAGGCGCCCGAGTTGGCGTTGGAGTGCTTGTAGAAGCCTAGGAAGAAGATGAGGGAGAGGAAGCTGACCAGGAGGGTTATCATCACTTTCAGTGATGGCTCGAGGTCGGGAGGTTGAGTCTCCTGCTTTGGGGCTTTGGACTTGTCATCTTCTTCGGGCTCCTCTATCAACGGGGCTTTCTCTTCCACCGGTTTGCGTTGCCGGAGTTCGGACATGTTTGGGCGATTATGGCGACGGTGTCAGTGAAGGAGAAGAGAGAAATTCGCAAGAAAATGGTGAAAAAACATCATTGCCTCGCTAGCTGGCCCGTAAGTGTTTTCGCTTTAGCTCTGGTAGGAAGATCGGTTCGTTGATCCTGAGGAGGGGTTTCCAAGCCGAGGGGCCAGCTTTCGTCATCACGCGTGCTCCGTCCATTCGTTATCTTCAACAACCCTAATTCACGCAACATACTGCTCTGTTAATAATCTCAGACGTTCGAGAAGTGTCATGATTTTCCAGAAGAATCATTATACTGGAACTTGTATCTGCGTCGTGGAGAGTATGCATTGTTAGCGTATAAGAGATCGGATCACCACGGACTTTTAGAAAGCATTCATCAACTCTAAATTATGTCTCTGAAGCAATCTACCCTTTCTAATCCCAGAGCTTACATGCGACTGGTTCTGAATGGCCCAGACTTATGAAGCGGTATCTTAGCAACGTTGCCCGGGATGTAATGCTGCCAAGTTAGAAGGACACTGATCAACGTAATAGTAAAAACCTACTGGACCCGTTTCATCTCGAGTACAATGTCTCCAATCCCATGCGGGCTGTTTAGATTGAGCTTTGGGCAAGAGTTTCCATGAAGATCTCGTCCACCCTTTTACGGAATCAATACAACACACCCTACACCTTCCCAAGATAACACCTCAGCAGAAAAGCATCCCTCTCCCTGATAAACTTCCCCATCTCACCCGTCGGCCTCGCCCCCTCCACCTTCCTCAGTGCCTCCTCAGCATCACACCACTCATGCCTCAATCCCTCAGCAACCTCATCCACTGTCAAAGCCACACTCCCCGTGTCCCGGGTGACAGTGCACCTATAGGCATGACTCGTCTGTTTGAGCGTCCCACGCCACTCTAAAGTCCTAGCGACCAGCTCGTGAACTTCAACCTCGCATCCGCATTCTTCCAGGCATTCCCTGAATGCCGCGATGGAGTGGTCTCTACTGTCTTCGGGTTCGACACCTCCTCCGGGGAGTTTGTAGAAATTGTCTTTGGAGATGTGGATGATGCATATTTGGCGGGAGGATGGGTTTTCGAGGATGCAGCGAACTGCGGTGCGGGGTTGGTAGAGGCTGGGATCCCCTCCGGGTTTGCCGATTGTTAGGGTTCTTACTTCAGTCATTGTTTTGGTTGGAACTGAAGTTGAAGTTGACATTCAAGTGCACTACAAGAGGAGATTCTTGGACTGGCTATATACGTCGTGGGATCAGGCAACAATCTTGCTTGATCTGAACGATTCCAATCATGGGCAAGTGTGCTCGCCTGTGCCTCTTTTAGTATTGCGGCACAAACTGGCTTGAACTGCATTTGGCCGAAACATGGCTCATGCTCTCAAGTACTCATCCATTCTCACATTTACTCTGCCTTTATTTCCGAACTACTCAAACCGGTGAGTGCCTAGACGTTTACATTATCACTTTCTGATGTTCATGCAACCAACCCGCACCCTTTAGTATTCTGAGTTTCACTGATTTGAATGGCATACTGTGATGGAGAGCTTTGTCAAGTGTACGATATGATTTTAACGAATGACTGTCCTGAAATTGCAACGCGTTACAACGAATGTCAAATACGCAGATGGCATCACCCACATCTCCACCTCATCCTTTGCTCATAGTCTGTTCTGTCAACTCAACCATATCTGCAATCCACAGTGTTGCTATTCGCAATCTCGCAAGAAGCAAGTACCCTTCCATTCTGCTCCATGTCAAAGGACGTAGCATCGGACAGATCGTGAGTACCACCGTTGTCAGTCTGACTACATTCCGTGATGCTCACGGGCGTGAAATCAGCAAAGTTAACAAGCGAACCGCCAGACTTGAAGTCTTCGACGATCCACTCGCCGTACTTCTGGCAGAGCGTGTTGGTGGTATGACCAGACAAATGCTCCCACACACTCTGATTATTGGTGTAGTTGTCGATGTAGATTGTTCCGGACGAGGCCGACGTGGCGACGACCTTCATGCCAATCACGTCGCCTGGAGAGACTTCGATGGTGCTCAAATGCTTGGCGTTCTCATCTGGGAACCATTCGTACCTGTGTCAATGGGAAGTCAGTAGTTAGTCACTTGGATATGTGATCGAATTGGCGACATACCAAGCATTGTACCTTCAAATGTATTGTTAGCGTCACTGTCTTCTTTGCTTGGCCCGAAGAGTAACTTACTGAGGCTCTCCATTGATGACATTCCACTCGATCCCAGTCTGAAGCAATCCCCCGCACGACGAACCCTCGTTGCCGGTCCCGTCGATCCCAACCCATGCCATACCGCCCCAGTCAGAGCTGGAACTCCCTCCCGGGGGAATGCTGGCCGTGGGAACCGTGACTACGCCTGATACTGTGTTCACTCCAGTACCAGATAACCAGGCGCCCTATGATCATCAGTCATCTTCCAGAAGAAGTGTTTGCATGCATGTGAGCTTACTGCCCAGTTCTCGGAAGCGGAGGCTGTGCCAGCCAGAAGCAGGGCTTTGGCAACTTTGGAGATGCAAGTCTTCATTTTCAGATGATAATGAGAGATCTGAGAGTATGATCTGAGAATCTTTGTAGACAGGAGATGATATGTCAATGCTGGAATCGGTGTTTGAATTGAAAGACCGTTTGACGTGGCTGTGACTCCTTATTTATATTTTTGAATCGGTCTACATGTCTATTCCCTGCTCTCTGTTCTCAGCAAGAAGTTCGATAATTGCATCGTCGATCAAATCGCGTAAAACTGTTATGATCAGACCGTTACATCGTTTGATGCTCCCGCTCGACCTTTCAGAGACAGGCCTTTCAAATCCTCCGGGACAATGTTGATGCTGCATGGTCGTTGGAAGCTTCTCCTTACCATGTGTAGCCTACTGACGTGTTTGATGTCTCTATGGTGAACATCTCATCAATAGCGCCGGATGAAAGATCGAATCAGCTCCTGGATACGCGTCTTTACGTACCGCTGTTTCATTGTCGAAGCTCGCGTAGAGAGGCGAGGTAACGGCGGGTCAATTCTAAACACCGTGTTTCTAATCATGGCTTCGGAAACAGACATGAGATTAGGCATTTTGTTCGATCATCTGCGCCATTGATGAAATCCTCGAAAAGTGAGTAGGACGCCTACTTCCGAAAGAAGCTAAATTTCTGTCGATCGTTGATGAAGTGGACGAATCACGGCGCGACAGCTATAGAAAAAGTGCCGAACCCAGCTGAACGTGCCGAGCAGGAACGACACCCTGGCTTCAAATAATATCAGGAGAGATCACAGAGCAAGATCGTTCCAATTTTCATGTTTTTGTTTGTCTTGCTTAACTGATTTTTGGAAATGGTGTGCGGCATTTACTTGCGGTAGGATTCGATACAATGTCACCTCTCGAACCCGCGTTGAGCACTGACGATTGATCATCTCTCGAAGACGTGTTGAAATTCGAACATGGTATCATTAGCCGATACTTTACAGGCATCAGCATTGGATTGATTAGGAAGGTGTTGGTCATTTGTTGGAGGTCTTATGTGCAGTCCATGATAGTGTGCACACGCGAACTACCCACTGACAGCTGAGATAATGTTTCATCGTCTTGTATCACTTCACAGCTTCGACAGCTTCAGCCCGCTCATTGCGCCACATCATAGGTTAACAGGCCTTTTGTGATGGGAACAAATTGGTATGATCTGTATCAAGATTTACGAGCCATCATTCCCCACCCCTTGAAACACCACATTAGAATGGGTTACGAATCACTGGTCCTCAGACCTGCATTCGAGATTTTGTGACCCAAGCCAACACTTGATCCAGTTCAATCAGGACATCTACCCAAATCACGTGCTGGAAGGACGATATCCAAATCCAAAGCCCTCACGTCACCCAAGAGTCGCTTACTCCATCGTCAAAAACTCCCCCAACGCAGTCATGAACCCCTCATGCTCCTCCAAATGCGCCACATGCGAACTCTCCCCAAACCTCACCCACTTGACCCTCGCCCGTATCCTCGTGAAGAACGGCATCATGACCTCATCCTGCGACATATCAAACTTCCCATTCGTGAGCAAAACCCCACCTGGAACCGTCTTTTCCGTAATCTCCCCAAGCCTCCCGACAACGTCATAATCCTTCCTCGAACCCGTGACATTCACCGGATCGCTCCCGTACAGCGTGAAGCTGACGGTATCATCCTCCTCCATCAAGCTCATCACCTCCCTCATCTCCTCAGGCAAAGGCTCAAGCCTGCAGAGATGCCTCCGCATCAGCTCCTCCATCACCCCCCGATACTCGGGCGAATCCGTCCTCCCCTCCCTCTCGCACAACCTCATCACCTCCCGCAACCTCTCGGGCAGGGCCTCCCTTTGCCACACCAGCGGTTTCGCCCTCAGCGCCTCCGACGCAGGGGACGACGATATCACCAACTTCCTCAAACCTCTGGGTTGGGTGAGAGCGAAGGATACGGCGATCATGCCCCCGCAGGAATGGCCCAGGAGGTCGAAGGTCGTGATGCCGAAGTGAGAGATGAGGTTCTCCAGCTCCGAGATGAAGAGCTGCATGCTCCAGAAGGGTTCGTCGCCGCGTTTCTCCCGGAGGTGCGTGCTCGCTCCGCAGCCGATCTGATCGTAGAGGATCACCGGGATGGAGTGGCGGGAGTGTAAAGGGGTGACGGCTTGCCAGTCTCGGCCTGGGGCGCCGGGGCCGCCGTGGAGGATTATCAGGGGAGGATTGGTTTGGGAGGGGAGGCTGCCCCAGAGCCAGAAGGCGGTTTCGCATTCGAGGGTGGTTCCTGGGGGTGTGAAGGGGATTTTACCGGATGAGGTTGGGGGGCCGTAGCCGAAGGGGTTATTGGGGTTGTGGATATTCAAGGAAGTCATGGCTTGGTTGTGGATGATGAGGGGATCTGCGAGATTTGGGTATTAGATATAGAGGGATTGCTGCTTGTATCTTTACCCCACCTGGGAATCGATTGTGTTGCTGATGTAATGGCGCATTCTCTTTCAGTAAGCAATGAGCCTTGCGTGCACACAAGTAACCAGTAGAATTTGCGAAGGACCCCGTGTCTGCGTGGAACATCTGGTTTGTTGTGACCAAAAGACAGATTGTCGCAAAGATATGAGGCCGGATTTCAGTCATTTCTGCCTGAGAAGGAAGTAGGAAAAAGCGGAGACAAGATCCAAACTCGATGATTTGCTTCATCGGACATTCCATAATACTTCTGTGACGACGAGTGGCTTTATTCGAGTTGGATTTGAGTTGGTATCCGGCGAAAAGACCGGGAGTAAAGGTCCTCGATTGCATCGTCAAGGACTCTCCAAGCCCATGACGAGGATGTACTGTCAGCTAATTCCTGTTATCAATCTTGGAAGAATCATTGTTTTGATTTCGTATCTGCTGCAATTTAAAGAAATACTATATCGTGGTTAGGTTTTCCAGAAACGCTGAAAACGGATTTCGGCAGGACAGAAATAGTTGCAAGAAAGCGAGACATGGGCCGTGGCAGAATGACGAGCTGGTCTTTTTCCCATTGCGGCCGAAGTTTCCTGCTCCTGCTGATGCTTTGCGAAGCGCGCTGGCCGTTGAAAAGATACCTCGCCCCTCCTTGCATATTCTCGTGAGGATCATGATTGCAGTTTTGTCCCATGATACGGATCAATGGTATCGAATGCTGGACCACCTCCATAGGTAATGCCATGTCGATGCTATACAGCAAGCGGTAATTGCCCGCCCCAATAGCAAGGATCCAGCACAGCCCAATCAACACAAATTATCAGGCCCCCAATGACGACTTGCTGCACAGCCTTGCTTGGGTCGATCGTGGCTCAGCCGTACAAGAGACCATGATAACACCCAGGATGATTCTCTTCGATCTGCCACGCCAGTTCGTGACTGTTTCCACGATTTTGGAGTGTCATCATGAGTTTTGGTTTCTCTCCAAGTGATGTCTTGACTCTTATCAATCTCACAAAGAGAACTTACGATGGGTGGCGGTCGGCCGGTGAGAGATTCGAGGACATCACGGATACTCTTCACAGTTTCAAAGTCCTTCTGGTCCAAATTTACAATCGCTTTGATGCACTGGATTTGGTTGGAAGTCGTCAAGGTAAAGCCAAGAATGACTTGAAGGACAGGCGGAAAGACATGGAGCGAATTCTCCACGGCTGCGAGAGTGCCGTATCTCAGCTCGCTGCCATCGCTCGAAAACATCGAAAACTTAGAACCTGGGATCGAGTGAGACTTGGACTTAAAGACATCAGTACTCCCAAAGAACAATTAGTGCGACACATTGGGATGCTTACTCCTTACCTGTTAATGACAGAGATGGAGTCGATTGGTCAAGACGTCCGCCTGATTCCTGATTCATTCAACAATATACCAGCCATGATTCAAAGCGCCGTTACAGTTGCCTTTGGTAACATGCTTGACAATCAAGCCGACGATCGAAGCTCAGTCCTCACTACGTACGGCGGTGAAGACGACAAGCGAGCCTATCGAGAACTCAGAAGGAAACTATACGATCTTGGAGTCAAAGACTCCATCATTCGCAACCATCAATCCGAGCTTCTTGGTTTCATGAAGTCTATCTTGTCTCCAGATGACTCGCATCGAAACCCAACCACCCCTGGAATCAGGCATATTGTTGAAACGGGCGTCGGCCACTCATCTCTCACCGATACGTCTGTCGATCCATCAGACGCACAGCAACGGTCCGAGACCGACGCCCGTCCACACAACGATGCAGAGCATGGCTCTTCGGAAGATATCAGTTCAGATTCTATCAGTGTGATAAGTGAAGCCAGCCATACGCAAGAAGATATCGAAGAAGAAGCACGTCCTTCGTCTGAAGCCTATCAGGCGTATGTCGAGTCCGATGATGAGATTGGTAACCCTTCCAGTCCCGAGCAAGACCCGAAGCAGAACTACAACCACGAACAGCAAGAAGACATCGACCCGGAAGAAGACCCTCCTGACAGGCTACGTGAAAAACTATCCTCGAAGCAGACAGTCCTGCAAACTCCAGAAACGAAGCATGTTCTACCAGGACTTGATTCGAGCAAGAACTCGGGTTCCGAACAGCTTCTATCTGTTGATGACCACGGAATAGAAGAGTCGGATAAGAACTCAACCTTAAACCCGCAACGTATTAAAAGGGATCAATCAAACCATGAGGATCGGATTTTTCTTGATAGTCATGCAGAAATGGAAGAGCAAACTAGCGGAACTGATGAATCGGATGTTGAATCGCAAAGATCATTCAGCTCTGCAGGTGCTGTACGTAATGATGCACCGTGGGAAGAGTCCAAGCATAGCCAGGCCAAGGCAGGTAACGTGCTGAAAGGACAAGAAAGATATAGCTTGTCTTCCGAGTCTGGTAACGACCACTGTCGGGAGTTTGCCATATACAGAAAGAGGTCGGCGACGCAAGGCAAACCGCATGAATTCATGATTCTCACACTTGATCGTCATGACGAATATCCTCACGGTAGCGTCGAACAAGAAAACAAGTCTCAGGATGCACATCCATCAATTCCGCGTGTCCAACCACCGCAAGCGAATCGCCGATCAAGCTATCTCTACTCAACGGTCAAACCTATGGGCTCAAGGAAGGAGAATGAGGACATTGGGGATTACACACAGCGTTCAGGCTTACCACGACCCAAATCAAAATCGCCGTATCAGGACGATCGAAGTGGTAAAGGGCAGAAGGACGCACGCACGCTCCATTTCTCTACAGTACCCCAGGCTTCATCAGACATCGGTGGGTTCAGTGATCCCAAAAACATCTTTGCCGAATTTATGCGTACAGGAGGGGGCCAAGAAAGCGGTGAGGAAGGTATCTATGGTGGCCGCCGTCCGCTTCCGCCATCGCCGCCAGCACCAAAACGGCCACCAAAATCATCATATGGGGACATCAAAACCACATCGAGTAGTGGAGCACGTACCTTTTCGCCGCTGCCACCACCAACAATAAACCCGCCGTCGCCAATATATGGCGACATTAGGAACAAATCGAGTAATGGAACACGTACGTTCAAGTTTACTCCAAGCTCACAAGCTTCTTCGTACTATGACGGCGATCCTCGGGAAGTTTTGGCCGAATTCATGCGTGGACAAGACAGGGGAGACGATCAATTCCCCAATTCCCGTTATAAACCAAGGGAGTCGGCAGTTGAGAAGATGATAGTGGAAAAGCCGTTGGCAATATCACTCGAGGACATCTTCATTGGAGCAACTAAAAAACTGAAAGTGCAACGTAAGACTTATGACCAACAGACAGGACACTGTATCATCGAAGACAAATTCCTGAGTGTACCTATCAAACGGGGACTCAAGACTGGCAGCAAGATCAAGTACCCTAACATGGGTGACCAGGTCGGCGATGATGTACAAGATCTACACTTAATTACCAAAGACAAGCCACACCCGCTGTTCACGCGCGAGGGCAATGATATAAGATGTACTATCGACATCTCTCTCAACGAAGCGCAGAACGGCTGGAAACGAGCCGTGCTAACGATCGATGGGGATCAGCTATTAGTATCAAGTAAAGGTCCGACAGGTTCCACATGGACCGAACGGTTTCCTGGCCTCGGGATGCCGCATTCGAAAAATCCGTCGGAAAGAGGGGATTTCATCGTGGGATTGAGAATCGTTGTTTGAGTCTTGGAATTATGGTTGTGGCTGCGTACATAAGAGCGTTCCGTACAGCACCGAAATACTTGCGTCACAATTATAGCCTGTTGATTCGAGTCGAAACCGAGTGAAGTGCGACGTTCGAGAGAGTGTAAGGTCTCGGATCATCGGCGAAGTAAACTTCAAGCTTCCATGAGTGGTTTTGATCTTTCAAGCATGCGGTCTGTTGAGCTAGTATATTGGGTCACAGTTTGAAGATCTATACTGGAGATGTGCAGCGTTGTTGACAGATCGGGAAACGACCTTGTGAACCAATCGGTTTTGGGCCCTAAATTCTCCGGTTCTGAGGTCTACAGCTAGCATGCATGGGTCCACAACAGTAGTGTTCTGCAACGAAGCTTGATCGGCGGCTTCCGAATGAGGTCGGGTTACGACCTCTATCAGTTTTCAGAATATGCAAACGAATCGACACCTTTGATATTTATTTTGTTTATTGAGGTTTGATCAATAGTAGAAACTATACAAAGAACTACAGACAGAAGTTCAACTAAAGATCTTCACCCGTGTCGTCATCTCAGCGCTAATCAACAGACCGAACGTCCGTCCCAAACATCGCACCCTTTTAGCGACGACGATCAAACATTCTTCAGACTTCGCTTCACTCCACTGTACCAGTAAAACCTTCCGAACGGCAGCAGAACCGTCTGTTCTCCACTTCGAAAGTCCCACTCGCTGAGGTCCAAGTCCAGCTGAGCACGAAGCAGGTCCCAGGTCTCCTCGGCAGATCGTCCCCGAGTACAGGAGGCAAAGCCATCGAAGGCGAAAGACAACGGGATGAGCGGAATCAAGTATGTGAAGATCAGATGCACGGGCGACCAGTAGAAGTCGATCAGCGTGGTGAAGAAAGTCATGAACACCACGAGCATGACGTTCAGCAGCGACGGCAGAGTCCTGTGCGTGATTTCAAAAATCCTGCCACAATCTCAGTGTCAGCGTCAATCCCAATCCCCTCCCCCCCTCAAGAACCCCCGTGACAGTGTGTAAAACTTACATGAAAGCATCCGTACTCTTCACCGCAGCGGCCAACACCTTCTTCCCCCCCTCATCATCAAAATGATGAAAACAAAGGTTAAAAATCCTGCACTCCCTCGTCCCCTCCACCGCCAGTGACCTGGGCTTAGTCGCATCCGTAGCCTCCTCGACGAACCCTACATTCCCGTCCTCCTTCGCGATCTTCCTCCACGCCTCGAGGTCGGGCCACATATCCGTCAGGATGAACTTCGCAGGCTTGAATCCCGCGAGTTCAACCTGCCTGTTGACCTCCTTCGCCATCAAAGGGGTGGGCCCTCCCGCTCCCGCGCACGCGTCGACGAAGGTGAATTTCGAGGCGTTTTCGGGGCCTCCCACGGCTCGAAGGAGGAGTTCCGAGGCTTGCGTCGCCGGCGCGCCCTGCGGGGTGTTGCGGGCGGACCAGAGGCGGGCGAGCATGGCGTGGGAGTGCTCGCGGATCCAGGCGGGGCACCAGGGTTGGTCGGCGAATTCGAAGAGTTGGAATCGGGGGAAGAGGATGAGGGAGGTGGAGGTTGAGGAGGGGTAGAACATCTTGGGCAGCAGTGGATGGAGGAGTTGGGTCGAAAAGGGACTGTTGGGGTGTTGAAATTGGGTGAGGAAGTGGTTGTGAAACCGCGTCTTGTTAAGAAGACTGGGTTGGTGATGAGTGAGGTTGATGGCGCTTTCGGGATGGGGAAGTTGAGGAAATTTATCGACTACACGTATGCTATGGCTCCACGACGGACGTGGGTTGACATCCGTCTCCGGTGGTCGAACGAGCTTGGAGCTCGATATTCACCGGTTTCCAATCAGAGGCAGCGATATCGATAAACACGCACTCGTCGGCGCCACTCGTCTAAATCTGCCAGACTCCACTATCATGAAAGCAATGCCATAATCCATCCGATCGAATGCGATTGGACCATTCGACTAATTGTTTAAACATCCGCGGATGATCAAGCGAACGAACCGCTGTAGCTATGCATGTGAGTGAGATTCCTGCAGGGATATTGTTTACGTGCCGCTCGGTGGCTCAAGCGGGATTGGACTAGTAGACGGAGAGCGACAGTCCGCGTGTGCCGTTTCCTGCAGAGTGTATAGCTACTGTGACATTGTTCTCATTCGAGGTTTCAGCGCATGAGGTTTGAGACCCTTCGAGACCCTGCGGCGAACCTTAAATGTTTATCTACAGCCTTGTTCGATTAGATTTAGGCAGCTCGATAAGTTTACGATTGTGCGCGAGAGGCTTTTTCGACTCGCAATGATGCAGTGCTCGGGCGGCTATCGATTCCAGCGGTGATGAGCTGGTGTTTCACTGCGCAGCACCCACAGTAACTCCACTCATGATTACAAACCTGACACTGCCGACCCCGTATCGGTGGTTGACCGCCGAAGTGAAATCCTGGAAACGACAGCCGTCGGATACAAACGGGGTTAAGGTCCATCTTGTTCATCCGATTATCATAACGTTTTTAAGTCCCTGACATTTGCAACAATTGTGTCCTTGCTGCTGCTTCCTCGCTGCTTTTTGAAACATTCGGGTTTTTTTCATCGCTTGTTGCACGACCTTATCGGATAAACAGTTCGCAAGATCGCAAGTCCTGTTACTCTGTAACCCGCTTCGGATCTTTTCTTCCAATTAAATCCACGGTGCGAAGGTCAACTTTCGTCCGAAGGGGCGACGTCGCATCATGCCACGCCGGCACTCGGGATCTACGGACCGAAGACGGGAAACGTCCAATATGAAAAAGCGAAATATAAGCGAGGAAGACGGGATGAATCAGCCGTCTCGCTCCGGTTCGCACATGGCAAGATCTTCATGATCAACAATTTGCGTGACTCT
Source organism: Erythroxylum mucronatum (assembly GCA_027563825.1). NCBI lineage: Eukaryota > Viridiplantae > Streptophyta > Magnoliopsida > Malpighiales > Erythroxylaceae > Erythroxylum > Erythroxylum mucronatum. Next base: position 12,721 of record JAOSBP010189589.1, read on the forward strand.
TCATGAACTGCTGCGAGACATTTGAGGGAGTTCTTTGCATCCTGCTTGCACGTCAATGTGATGGAAGCCTGAAGATCCTTCAAACTTCAACGCAGATGAACCGAGCAGCATACGGTTGAATTCCCGCCACCTGGCTGGCCTAAGGACCCGACAGTTTGCTGGCCTTTTCTGGGCATGATTTAGTCGCAACAATCATGGAAGTTCTGCCATTGAAATTCCAAGTATTGCACTGGATCATGCGAGGGAACTGCCTGTATATAACAGGTCTTGAAACGCTGCACAAACTTTTCCCAGGAAATTAGTGAACCTCTAGAAGCAGATTGACCAAATTCAAGAACAATACTTCTGTTGAGTATCCATTTTTAGGGTCACACGGTTGCTCGCCTTGCCTGACGACAAGAAAAACTTCGAGCCGAATGAGATCGAAATCGTATCAGCTGCGACGGTTTTCCTGTTGAGGCGGATGAGATGGCTCAGTCTAGCAACGATGCCGCGGCAACACAATATTACCCCACAGAAATCATAAGATATATATTGTAGGTGTGAGATCGACCGTTCATCAGGTAAAACTGGTCGAGCAAGATGAAGTTCACGATTGCGTTGCTTGCGCTGTTGACGGGCTCGGCATTGGCCGGCAAGACCTGTACCACCCAATATGCATCCACGTCCGTCTCAAAAGTACCCACGCACACCAAAACAATCACGGCGACCAGCACGCAGACATTCATCTTGAACAATGCCACTGAGATCAGTTCAGTCACGACGACAATCTCATTCACGTATCTGGTACGGCATCGCCAGAAATCCAAATCCGAAGTAACTTCCCCTGCTAACCAATTTCCGCAGACGGTCTCTGGCAAAAAGACCATAACCATCCCAACCGGAAACAACTTCACCCCCATCATCAGCGCCCCAACGAGAAACCCAACCGGACCCCATCCCCCATCCTACCACCACCACCACCGCAAAGCCGCCGCCTCACCCCCCTCCCCCAAATCCTCCCCCTCTTCTCCTTCCCCCAC
>JAOSBP010189603.1:0-13740 GCA_027563825.1 Erythroxylum mucronatum
AGGAATGGAACATTGGACTGCGGTTAAGTGTATACTTAAGTATCTTCGTAGGACGAAGAACTTAATGCTTGTTTACTTTGGAAGTAATCTTATTCCGACAGGATATACAGATTCTGATTTCCAATCAGATTTTGAAAGGATATCAAGTTCATGAAATCAAGTTTAAAAAAAAAGTGCCATTTTAGGCAACATGTTTACAAGTTATGAAATGCATGATTATGTGGGTTTGTGGTGATCCCTTAAGTTAGGTCAAGTGCACTTTGACTAAAGACTTCTCCCGCCTTCTCGCTAGTGGCATCGAGGTCCTTCACAGACTCCTATATGTTCACGGCTACGCAAAACTATTATGTGGGATTGTGTTGTATGTTATGTTTTGGATCCACCCAAACCATTTTGATGTGCTTATGTTCTCATGATATGTTGACAAGATTGATGGATACATGAATTGCATTATTGTGAATTTAGTTGAGAATTTGAGAAATATGTGCTTTATAATTCAATGTGAATTATTACAATGGAAATGAATATTTCAATGGTTTTGCTTATTATCTTTTATAAACTTGTTACCCACGAGCTTTTAAGCTCACCCCCTATTCCTTCCCTTCTTTGGGTGATGAGCAAGAGATCGAGTGATCTAGAGTATGGACATCACTCCAAATTTACTTATGTTGCATTTTGAGTTAGTTTTTGGAAAAACACAATGCTTTAGTTGCAATTCAAGTATTACTTGTTCAAGTATACTTTGTATTTTGGATTATGGGACAAATGTTGTAATGTGTTTTGAAATGCCATTAAAGCTTTATAAACTCTTATCTTTTGTTATTAATGAACTATGAATTGTGTATGGATGATGTTGAGTTGGAATTATGTATATTTGAAGAGGTTATCAACTTGAGATGATGATTATTAAACATGAATTGTTGATATATATATACATAAGTGAGATGTTATGGAAAAGAAAGATAGGAATTATGAATGGTGAGATGTAGTTGAATGTGATGAGTCACATGAGTTGGGATTTGAGAGTTTAATGAAATCAATTTGGTAGTTAAATGGTTAAGAAGTGATATTGCATTAGAAGAGGTAAATTTGGGAATATTATGACTGAAAGTGATGTTAGAATAGATGTAGGAACCATTGGAGATACTTTGAAGGGAATTTTGTCTCACAAAATCTCTCTTTGGGGTCTTCATAAAAGTTGTAGATGTAGAAGATCTCTTAGAAATCATCCTGGTATCACCTTAATCTAACATCTCTAGTGAAAGTTATTCCAATTGCCCCAAAACAGGTATAATATGATTGAGGACATAATCATAGTTTTTCATAGGGGTAAAAATGTGTATTCTGACTTCAGTGGAAAAACTGGATTATTCTAGGATGAATTAGACAAAGTTATGTTCTTGAAAGTTGTACCTTATCTTCTTAGCTTTCCAACAGTATAAAGTATTCGATTTTTGGATATTAGAGTTGAGAGATATGACCATTAAAAGTTGGTGATGTCGTAGAGGGTGTATTATGCTGGATAGCCTCAGACGCACTCGCACCAATCGCTCTCGCGATGGCACCAGGCACCCTCGCGATTGCACTTTTCTTTCTCACAATCACACCTTCCTCATGATCCCACCTTTGTTCCTTGCGATCGCATACGAAGGGTTTTCTAGCTCTAAACATGTTTGACTCTTTTGGCCATAACTTTGTCATCTGACCTCTAAGTGACCTGATTTTTGAACTAATGGATTCCTAAAACATTTCTCTATCTTCAATAAAAAAAATTATAGCTTTCGTTATTGATTTGGGAATGATTGATTGCATCAAAGTAAGAGTATCAATTGGAAAAGTATGAATTGAATATTTTACTGAACATATTTTGGTATTTTGTTGATATCTTAATCTGTATAGCTCTAAATAAGATGATTCTTATTTTTGGTTTGAAGATTTCCAAAATTGGTTCTGAAGTTGAAGAAATGAGTTTGATTATGGTGACTTATTAGTGGGGGCACACCAACCTTGTGGGATGATGGCTAATGAGGGTTCATTGAAATGACCATATAGGGTAGTATGCTCACGTATTATGACTCTGGATGTTAGGCTCCAGAAGTAGGATCCAACATTTTTACCCTAATTAGAAAAGATTATAGAGAGAGAAGGAGAACTTAATTTTTTTTGGCCTCTATTTGCTACATTGGGAGAGATCCGAGGAAGGAGAAGAAGAGTAAAGAAGAGGAGAAAGGAAGAGAGAAGAAGAAGGACTATTATTACTGTTACCTTCTTGACCCATCCTGACCCTTCCAAATGACATTTTCATTTCATCTTTGTTATTCTTTCTTTTGAATGTATGAGATGGATTTGATAGTGATGGATTTATGTTTAAAGATGATGTTCTAAACTCTTTTAGGGATTTGTTCTTGAATCAATGTCAATGTGATTTTTTTTATGTTAATACATTAGCTATTGTGATCATTTGTTGTATTTGCATGCTTCAGTATTTGTGTGCAAAACGATTAGAGTTGGTAATGAGAGTTTAAAAATATAATAGATAAGGCAAATAATCAATTTGGTAATTTTTACGAAAAGAGATCTCGTGTGAGGACCCGATAGTCTATTAAAGGGCTTAAGATCTAACTAGATGTGTGGACTTTTTTTTAATTGAGAGGTTTCAAATTTCATAATTCAATTAGGGGTTATAATTTAGAGTTTAACGATTATAACTTGAGAGAGAGTAATCCATCCTTCCAAAGTATAGGACCGATACTATATCAAATTAAAAGTAGTCATTTTAGCATTTGATGATAGGATAAACCCCCTTCTCATAATCAACTAATCTTCCTTGTGTGATTGTTGATTGTTCGTTAGTGGTACTAAATTTTGATTTCCTTGTGTTAATTTTACAATATCATTTTAAATCAACCTATATTCGCTTCTTTACTTTTTTGTTTAGGTTACCTTTTCATTTTAGTTATCCTTTAGGCCTTAGGCAACTTAGAATTCAATTAGTTTACCAACTCCTTGAGAGATCGGCACCTCATATACTACACTCATGACCCATTCACTTACGGTATTTTGAGGGATAAAAACTTGTAAAACTTGCACACTCTATTAGTGAATATACATGTTGATCCGCGGTTTGTCTTTGGGTTATTCCCTTGGAAACCGAATCAAAAATTTAATTCCAAGGATTGTGATATAGAGGGTAACCTCGGGTCGTCTAACTTAATCAGAACCTAGCACAAATGATCTAAGCTAGCCTAATTGTCAAGAAATGCGAACTAAATTGTTTAAAAGGGGGTTTTGGATCATTTATAAAACTTAACTAAATTGAATAATTGAAAGAAAAGTGTATAAAAGATATTTTTCGATTTTTGGGAAAGAAAATTAAAAACTCAAATGATAATCAAATTGATAAAATCTTCTTGAAAACGAGCTTTGGCTATCATAGTTCAAAACAAATCTTTTTTGGAGCAAAAATCACTAAGTTTTCAAATTATGAACCTTAAAGAACTCTTTAAGTCCAAGGTTTTAATCAATGAACTCCAATTCTTAAAACCTTGTTAAATGCATCTTAGTGTGTGTTAATGGATAAGCTAATGCAAGTGGTCAATTTGGATCAAGCTTAATCTCAATATCAAACACAACTAGGTAGATAATAGAGAATTAACAAAATCACCGAAAAGATATATATGAGACTTCATTTATTAAGCATCTAAGTTCTACATAAACAAATCCATAACACAATACATTGTTCAACACTTGATTAAACTCTAATCAAGAAAATCTAACTACAAGGAATAAATCCTAACTCAGGAGTTCATAACAATGTAGTTAAACATGACAATGTAAAAACTACTCCCCTTTGAAGGCCATCGAACTTAAGTCATCGCTACATCTTTAAGAGAAAATGGTGCTTAGCCAAGCATCACTTCGGGGACCCTCACAACTGTAAGCACACCAATAGCATCCATGGTAGCAGCAGCAAATGATTAAGGCAATGATGAAAAGTGGATAGAATTAATGGATGAAGGTCGAGAGTGAGAGAGATGAGTGTCGGCTGTGGATGTCGAGAGTGTCTCGATGTATCTCAGTGGTTCTGCTATAACCTAATTTGGTAGGTTTTTAAGTGATGGATCGATGGGTTGGGTCAAATAGTAAGGGATTTTGCTAAATATAGTTCGGGTTTTCGACGGTTCGCAGCAGCATACTTTTCCCGAAAGGTTTTTGCTCTTTGCTGGATTCTTCGCTGCGACGAACTTTTCCCGAAAGTTTAGCTCAAATTCTTCATGTTTTGCCGCGGCGACAGGTCTGCTTTGCCGCGGTGAAAGTCCTATAGCGCCTTTGCTCTTGTTGGCTTCATTTTAGCACATTGACTCATTTCTCCTTGAGGTTCCTACAATCAATAATAGCAATTTGCAGTATCAATTATTCTCAGAAAAATTAATAGTGCAATTAATGTTAATTTGTAACAATTTTTACTATCAAATTGCATAAAATACAAGTACACACTAAAGGATTAATTTAATCACAAAATCAAAAATTAGGAGTCAAAAAGTATATTAAAAGCCATAAAAGTGTTGCCAATTTATATAGTAAACTTGGGCTCAATCAAATTCCCCTACACTTAGACCTTTGTACTCCTGGACAAAGTTTATAAGATTCAAAGAGACACAAGTGTAAAAGAAAAATTCCCACCATGCTCAAAACAATAATAGGAAATTGGCAAAAATCACTTTCTCAGAAATTAATCAAAGTAGACTAAAAGAGTGCTAAGAAAATAAACACTAAAAGAATTTAATCCAAGAGATTGAACAAAAGAGATTTCACTCAAGGTAGGGTGTTTGCTCTCATCTCACTTGTGTTTAGGGATATTTTCACTCTAAAAATCCGCTTAGTCCATTCTCTACCATAAGCTTATGGCAGTCCTATTTCTCCACTATAGGAACTATAATTTCAAAAATCAAGAGGACTTTTCAAGGTTGTAATGTACGGAAGGCTAGATAAAATGGATGGAATGGATGAAGAAAGAAAAAGTATGAGTACATGCACTACAATTATGAAATAGATGTCAACAGTAAGAAAATATTGACACAAATGATTTTTTTATAACAAAAATATAACACCACATGTAAATATACTCGTTGCTTTTTGTATTTTTGTATTTTTTTTTTTTACATTGCTTGAAATAACTAGAAGAAAATGTAAAATAATCTATTGACACCATATAAAGATGCGTGCATGTGCTCATAAATAATGGATTAAGGGGCTAGCAATGGATAAGTGTTTATAGGATTGTGTTTGGGTCAAAGGGTTTTGAAAGAACGCCTCTATCATATTAACAAAATTCTAGTTCATAAAGCTTTGATTAAGAATTGAAATAAGTTCTAGAGAGATATGAAATAAGCAGATGCACACAAGAATTAAAAATAATTAGGCCCAAATATCCTTCCAACAAGAGTAACATCTCTATGAATAGTCTCAAGTCTTAAAAACATAAAGTGCCACTTAATTAGCACGCGTTCACTGACTTTGTGTTAAAAATATCGAAAATAAAATTTGTCAAATCTGACTATCATTTAAATAATGGTAAGTATTTTCAAAAACTCAAGAATCACTTTGAAACTTATAAATTCTTGGACAAACAAAAGTGACAAGAGTCGAATGAGGGAGAATTTTAAATTAAGGGAAATTATATATATATATATATATGTAAATTGTGACGCCGCAGCGAATGTGCCAAGCAGTCATTGCTGCGGAGAAGAATGGAGCTCACCACAGCGAGAAATGAGTTTTTGGCCGCGGCAAAGGAACAGTATGCCGCGGTGAAAAATGACAGAAACTCAATTCTACAAACATCAAGTTTAAAAAAATTTAACAGTATGCATAATTGACAAACACAAACATATAGATGGCCCAAAATGGAGATGGGAAAAGCTCCCCCACACTTATAGAACACATTGTCCTCAATGAAAAATAAAATCTAACAGAGTTAGGAAAGTGATTCCAGATCATCACGATAACTTCTCTACAAAAAATGGAAGGAATAAAGTCATATGGAAGCTCATGGGAAAAAAAAGAAACATGATTATGTGTGAATAAACATGGATTCCTAACTTGATTTTCAGTAATAGTATAATTTAGCTTACCAATTGCCAGATGATTATTGCAACTTTATAACCTGATACAAATTCTATTCACATACCAAGAAGATGCCACAAATCACCATTGCTTGATTTGCTTTCTGACTAAGATCTTTCTTCCATGAAAACCTTTTGCACCCAATTCATATAAAGGGAGGGTTTCATAACTTGTCTTGACCATGCAACAGCAACTTGATTATATATGAATAAGACTAGTGGAGTCGGATGGTGTTAGGTTCTCAATTACAAAAAAGGGGCTCTCGCATCAAAAAGAAGAGCAACAACTTAATCAGTCGTAGAAAAAAGGTCCTTATAACTACAAATATTACACATAGATAATAAGGAAGAAGTACCATTCGAGTGCGTTCAGGAGCAGAGAAAATGAGGAAAAGAAAGAATTAGGGATTGAAAGTGTTTAAATGATATCATTTTAATATATCAATCCTAATTCTTTTATCTTATAATCCAATATAGACAATTGTAGCATTATGTTTTTTTGGTTCTGTCGTTTATGTTTTTTTTGGGCTCCACTTGAAAAAGTATGTGTAATTTCATGTTAATTAGTTTCCCACTTACATGATATAATATAATATCTTTTAGTAAATAAATACTAGAACTATAGCAACAATTTCAAACGTTGAATAAATAAGACTTTATTGCAACTTTTTAAATTTTGTTTCCTTTTCTTATATATAGTAGCAAATTATTTTTTCATTGCCTTTTAATATTATTAAAGGCAAAAATTTAAAAATTGTTGCATTATATTAATTTTTAGCAACACATTTTTAAAATGTTACAAACATGTCGTTGCCTAAAACACTTTATGCCATAGTGTGAGAATGGGTAGGATATGTAAAATATATCACAATAAGGGAATTAATTCTCAAAATACCATGTCTTAAGAAAAAAAATCATAGGTTTGAAAGTCAAAAACACAACACTTTTACCATATAAATAACCCACAATTATAAATTTTTTACTCTAATAATTAATTTTTTATGTAATGAGTAATATGACGAACTTAACACAAAAATCTAAAAACTCAAAAATAAGTACGAGGAGGAGGTTTCCTATGTAACAATTTATAAGGCGCATCCTATTTAACCACTCGATGGGGCTCGATTAATAAGATAGGTAGCAGTTAAAATACACTCACCTAAAAAGTTAACGGGTAAATGAGCTTGAAAGCACAAAGCTCATCCTAAATTAATGATGTATCTATGTTTCTATTCAACATATCCATTTTGCTGATCATTATCCACACAAAAGGTTTGAAATCCAATGCCATATTCCACAAAATATGAATCCAAAGGGTATAATTCAATCTTATAATAACTACGAATTTTTTTAACATATTTATCAAAATGTGTCTTGCCCATAGCATAAAATTCTTGCATATCTTCACTGCCCATCTTTTTTTCAGCCATCAAATAAACACAAACTCCTTAAGAAAATTCATTAATAATGATTAAAAAATAATGACAATAAGAAGAAGGAATACTATAAGGACCTCAAAACCATAATGAACCAATTCAAACAAATTGTTAGCCATATTTAGACTAATCAGAAATGCTTCATGACATTTTTTAGTTTTAAAGCATACATCATAAGGTTCATCGAAAAATTTGTGATAATCACTACTACTAACAATAAGAAAGAGAGAAATCATCTAACTTGAAGTATGACTAAGTCATTGGTGCCATACAAACAACTCCCAAAAGTTGAAATATGATAAGCTAATGCTATTGTTGTATCCCAAAATAAGTAGACTCCTTCTTTTTGGCCATCCATACCAAACAAAATTCTTAAAGTGACATTATTTATCACACATAATTTGTCAATTAGTGTGACTAAGAAATGCAAATCATTTATTAGATATGATAAAAATATCAAATTGAAATTCAATTATAGTACATCAATGACAAGGTGTTTAGATTTTTGGACATAATAGGATATTTAATAGCACGTGATCTTGCCTTATCCAACATCCTTCTCTAGACCTCTTTCTCAGTGTCAGAATGGTATATTAAATAGCACACAATAATGCCTTATTCAATATCCTTCTCTGGACTTCCTTCCAAGTGGGCAGAACAGTATACTGAATAAAATGTGATAATATTCAACATCCTTCTTTGAAGGATTTTGAATCATTTCTTGTTTTATTTTATTTGTTTCTTATTTTAAATTTTACTCAATCTTTTTTATTCTTTTTCTATTTTATCTAGAACTTTCTTAAGTTGAATTTTCTGTATTTTGTTTAGAAATCTTTATAAGATGAATTAGGGTTCATATAAGCCTATTTAAATAACTTTTGAGGGAGAATAACATAACTGTCTATCAATAAAATTTATTTCTCTTTAAGAATATTTATCTTACAATTATTAGATTAGAGTTGTGTTTGTTTATCTTATTCCTGCTTTGTCAGGTGTTATCAAAGCTTTGAATCTCACAAAGAATTTTCATTCTGACATTGGGAAATAATTCTAATGAAGATGTTCAATAATTACCTAATTTTTTAGAAGAATTGAATAAAATGGGACAATTATTCACAATATTGAATAGCAATTAACTTTAGTCACATGACAAATGCAGACGTTAATACTAGGCAACAATAACTAGAGATTTGAAGGAATAATTGAAAAGGAAGTTACCCCTACATGACCATAAATTCAGCACCTTTTATGAGATTTAATGAATTTAGTAGTGATTAAGCTTTGAAGTATTTATAAATTCAAAGGCAATTGAGAATGAAAATGCATGATAGATGGTCAAATTTTGTTGACATATTCTTATATAAATTGTTGCACAAGACAGGGAAGAATAATGTGGTGCTTGATGCATTGATTAGAAGGGTGGCTATAGTGAAGACCTATGGTATATAGATTAAAGGTCTTGAATATTTGAAGGAGATATATGAGAGTGATGAAGATTTCAGAGAGATATGGGACTTATGCTTGGTGAAAAAGTCTCATGATGATTTTCATATGTATTATGAGTTTTTGATGAAAGGAAATCAACTTTTTCTTCTAAAAAATTCGCTCACAGAGAGGGTGATTAGAGAATTGCATGAGAGAGGCTTAGTTGGTCAACTTGGTAGATACAAGAATCTTAAAGAGATGAGAAAGAGATATTATTGGCAAAGGATGAGGAGAGACATTCTTAATATTATGGAGAGATGTCAAGTTTGTCAAGCTTATAAATGATATTCTTCAAATTCTAGTTTGTACATGCCATTGCTAATTCTTAATGCTAATTAGGCATATTTGTATATTGATTTCAGGTTGGGACTTCTAAGAACGCAAAGAGGTATGAATTCTATCTTTGTGATTGTGGACATGTTTTATAAAATTGCACATTTTGTCCTTTCTAAGAAGACAGCATATGCTACAGTTGTTGCCATGATTTTCTTTAAAGAAGTGGTATGACTTTATGGCATTCCTAAAACCATTACCTCTAATCATGACACGAAGTTTTTGAGTCACTTTTTTAGGACCTTATAGTGGTTATTTAATTCTTCTCTTAAGTATAGTAATATTGCACACCCACAAACTGATGGCCAGACAAAGGTAGTCAATAAGACTTTGAGTAATTTGGTAAGATGCATATTTCGTGACAAACACAAAAGTTAGGATTTCATGATTGCTTAAGCCGAATTTGCATATCACAATGTAGTTCAGAGTGATATAGGCAGACTGCCACACAAAGGTACCTAATCATACTCTTAATCTTGTTGAATTGCCTAAATCTTCTAACATTTCTCCTAGTGCTACAAAGTTAGCTAAAGAGGCATAAAAGATTCAAGTGGAGGTGAAGAAGAAGATTAAAAGAGCTAATGAGAAGTACAAGCCTAAGGTTGAAAGCTTAGTGTTTAATGTTGGATATGAAGTTATGGTTTTCTTGATAAAGAACCAAATTATTGGAGGTCATCATAAATTACAACAAAAGATGTATGATACACTCAAAATTTGAATGAAAATCAATGGCAATGCCTATGTTGTTGAACTAATGCCATAAATGGCCAATATCTCTCCAACTATCAATGTTGCTAATCTCTTGCCTTACTTTCATCATATAGAGCTTAGATATGCTGACAATAACTCGAGGTCAATTTCTTTAACAAGTTGGGGTGAATGATGAGGTATGTGGATTTTTGGATAGAATAAGATATTCATTAGCATATGATGTCGCCTCATCCAACATCCTTCTTTGAATTTATTTTTCAATGGGCAGAATGGTATATTAAGCAGCATGTGATCATGCCTTATAGAACATCCTTCTCTAGATTTCTTTCTAAGTGGGTAAAATGGTATATTGAATAGTACGTGATAACGTCTTATTCAACATCCTTCTACGAAAGATTTTGAATAAATTCCTATCTTATTTTATTTATTTCTTATTTCAAACCTTAATTAGTCTATTTGATTCTTTTTCTATTTCACCTAAAACGTTCTTAAATTGCATTAAAGTTTCCTATTTTGTTTAGAATTCTTCATAATATGAATTAGGGTTTATGTAAGCATATTTAAACTTTTGAGGGAGAATAGGATAACTCTCTATCAATTTCTCTTCGATATTATTTATCTTATAATTCTTATATTATAATTGAGTTTGTTTATCCTATTCTCACTAAATTAATAAATAATATGATCAATCTGCAAGTTATTTCCCAATATCATAATGTTGTTCATCATAATAATTGTATCTGATATGCTAGGAAAGCCAATTAAGGATGGTGCAATAAGCTTAACATTAACTAAAAAGTTTTCGTTTCCTTTCATATAATAAGATACACCAAAATTTAGAATCTATTGACCTAAAAACTTTTCTTTAAAGGTCTCTTTAGGCTATGAATTTACCATGGAAAGAATTTTCACCCAATGTTCATCTGTGAGGCAACAACGAAACTTGCCCTATCTTGCATCATCACGGAATTTAGGGCACCAAGCTGACATCTAAAATTCATTCCAATTGCTTAGGTAGTGGCTACTACTGTATTGCTCTCATTCTCCACTTTTAGCTCTATGGCCATGTCTGCTACCTTTCTTACGAACTGACATCCACCATTTAGAATACCTAATAACTTTAAATGGCTATATTATGATTGTCCTAGTGGCTTTTACACCTGGTGCACTGCAAAACTCAATACTTTAGTTTGAACATCATAACTATGAGTCATTATACGTTGTCATTCCTCTTGACTAATCAGTATTGATAACTGCTTAATTGTTGATATATTTATTCCCTAATGCTTATTGATTAATGTTATGTTACGCTTAAGATATTTATTTTGATTCAAATTTTACTTTAGGTACAAGTTGGAGAAATAAGAACGAAAATGAATTAAATTTGCATCCTTGGAGCTATTTTATTGATGTCCGATCTTATTTGCATTTGCGGAGCAAGAAAGAGATGAATTAGAGTGAAAACGAGAAAAATAATGAAGGACATGGAGTTACTATTACTTACACGGTCATGTATGGGAATCTGTAACTCACAAGAAACGTGTACGAACTCAAAAACATTATTTAAGCGACCTTGAGACTTACACACCTGTGTGGGACTTCTCTAAGATCGTATAATTTTATGATTTTTGCCAAATAAATATACACGGTCATTTACATGCACATGCAGATGACCATGTATATTCGCATAATCTTAATTTTGCATTATAAAATGACATTTAAAAGGCTAAAAAGGATATAAAAAATTAAAGACCCAAAAGGAGGCATATTCCTTTCCCTTTAAAGAGTTATGAGGAGCTAAACTTCATGTTTCCAGTTCAAAGGGCATATCAAGGTCGAGGAACATGTTTAGGAATTGATTAATCTAGTGATGTTGTTCTTACATCTCTTTTGGGATTGACTATGTTATTCTATGTTTAATGTTTTGGATTTATGTATAGATTGTAACATGTAATCTTTGTAACTATTATTCACTTCCGGTAAGCTAATGGTCACACATCATTAGGGATAACATAATAATGTTAAATGACCCAAGTTTATGTGATTGATGCATAGATTAACCTATTTTCTTATTTTGTAATGTGGATGATACACTAAATCTAGAGAACTTGTTAAATCCCGCTTGTTTCCGGAATCCAACTCTTGCTTTGATACCACAACTATTGGACCCCGTTTTTGGAGCCCAGCTCTTGCTTTGAGAATCATAATACTTGAGCGTGCGTATTACCTTGTAGGGTTGTTTCAATGAACCCTCATTATCCATCATCCCACATGGGTGGCATGCCCACACTAAGTCAAGCCTCAAAAATGAACTCATCTCACTTACTTCTGAATAGATTTTGGGACATCTTAAAAAGAAATTTCAATAAGACTTCTTCAAAACATTTGTTCCCCACTATCTTAAGTTTCTAATGGCACTAAAATCATTCAATTTGGTTCAAAAATCTGAAAGTTATAACCCAAATATTTTTGGACTGCTATTGTACTGAAACAGTACACTATACCCAACTTCACTCCAGAAATTGAAAGTCTTAAGGACCAAATCAAAATTCACTCTCTATGTGTCTAGATTATTTAAAAATAGTAATCATCTCAATTGGAGCTTTACATACCAATATATCCTCTAAATACTAGAGCATGTTCAGTAAAATGTCTAGTTCATGCTCTTCCAAACGATACCCTTACTTTGATTCAATCAATCTATTTTGAATCAATGAAAAAAGCTATAAATGTTTTTGGAGAGATAGAGGAATGTGTTATGAATCCAATTCTTCAAAAATTAGGTCATTTGGAGGTCTAGAGAAGAAGATACAACAAAAAGATCAAAGTATGTTCAGAAAATAACCTCCTTTGGACAAACAGGGAAGTCGCGATTGTGCACATGCACGACCGCGATATTCCGATGGTCCTGCGGAGTCACGATCGTGCATATGCACGATTGCGACATCCTGGTGATCCTACAGAGTCATCACGATCGTGACTCCATAGGACCATCGGAATATTGCAGTCGTGTGACGATCCTGCAGAGTTGCGGTCATGCGCATGCACGACCGCGACATTCGGGTGGACCTGCGCCTCTTTCTTCTTCACCAACATCTCAAATTCAAACTTCCATAACTTTTGATCCAGAACTCCAAAATTTACAAACTTTACATCAATGGAAAGAAAAAAGAAAGATCTACAATTTTTATGAAGAATATAAAAACAATTTCTGCCTCTATAAGGGTTAAATTTTCAAAGTAAAACAGCTATCCCGAAAGTCCATCCTAAACAGCATCACAAACTTCTAATGCTCATATCTTCCAACTCCCTTGTCCAAAAATTTCATACTTTATATCAATGGAAAACTAGAAAGATAAGCTACAAATTTTAAGAAGACAACTTTGCCTAATTCAGCATATATCAATCCAGATTTTCCATTGAAGTCAAAAATCCGATTTGACCTTTATGAAAAACTTGAAATTTGCAATGTACAACTTGGAAAGTCATAAACATAACCGCCCAACTACCAACTTTACTTCAATAAACTCCCTAATCTCTACTCTTTGACTCATCCCTTACAACTAATTCGTATCATTCATAAAATCCTATCTTTCCTTTTTCCATAATATCTCACTTATGTGCAACAACAATTCATGTTCAAAGTTCAT
>JAOSBP010189628.1:0-13738 GCA_027563825.1 Erythroxylum mucronatum
CTAAAATGAAGACTTGCTCCAGCAGAATTTGCCACATCCAAAGCTAGGTGTCATGGAATTGGAGCAACATATGTCTCCATGCATGAGCTCCATGTGTCCCTTAAAGGAGTTGCCCATGCATGAGCTTCATGTGTCCCTTAAAGGAGCTGCCATGTGTTAATGATACATTAGGTCATATGTCACACACTTTGTGTTGCCATTTGTCAATGTATCAATTATGCCATTTGTCAATGCTTTAACCATGCCAAATGTCACTAACTCATAGGCTTAATCTTTGCAATTTTCATATACCAATTTATCTTGCCACTTGAAAAATTTCCTAATCTAAATATACATTTAAATACCTTAATTCTCTAATGGTATCATTTAATTCCAATTCACTAACCATTATCCACTTGACAAAAAATTCAAATTATATGTCTTTCATATTCTAATCATAGCAAAATTCTAACTCCTATCACATATGTACTTTCATAAACATGTATTATTTCAACCAGGGTATATTTTGGGGCCTTACATATCTCATGTGATTTTCTAGGCTGATGTAACTATCACATTAATCTCCTTACCATATGCTGCATAAAGAAGTTATCTCATGCAATTTTCTAGGCTGATGTACTTTGGGTGTTAAAATCACACTACATCTATCTTGATTTTAGAAGTGTATGAGTTGCTTGGAAGGGGCTGTAATAGTTGGTTCTTTAGAGTTGAATTTGAAGTTTAAAGAGGTAAGGATATTATAAACCTGGAATTTTGTTATAACATGTGTCATTTGATGTTTGAAATGGATCAATTGTGTACTGAATTAGGAAAGAATTGAGCTTAGATACATGCTGGAAACTGGTTAGGAAGTGTAGTTCCACTGGACAGATATCGGTATTTTAGACATATCTTGCCCTGTAGGTATCCACACTGGATGAAGTTAAATTCAGATTAAACTAGAAAGATATATCTACAACTTTTATGAAGGAGAAGAATTTGATTTCTGTCACTAAGTGTGTCAAAATTTGGCTTGAAGTGGAGTTTCTCGATTTTATCACTGTTTGTAATCAGTATGTAGTATTTTGGGTATCACTTTCAAAATACTCAACAAACTGCACAAAATTGGTGTCATTAGAAACTTAAGACATAAAGGAACAATTTTTTAGAAGAAAGTTTGGCCTAAATTCTTCGTTTTCATTGTCAAAATGATCGTGTAAAAGTGACCTAAAATTCTATTTTGGGAAGAGCTAGAAGAAGTTGGAATAAAAGGGAGTGCACGATCGTGACTCTAATGGGTCATGAAGGGGCTGCATGATCGTGCACAAGCATGATTGTGACATTTGAGGATCAATTGGAAGTGCACGATCGTGCTTGAGGGTATACTGTTATTTGACAACTTTGAACACCCTTCACTCTTTTTATAACATCCCAGATCACCTGCTTACAGATATTGTCCGCTTTGGACCTTGGCCTAGCCAAGCCCTCACGGTTTTGCTTTTCTCAAGGTCTTCTCAGGAGGTCACCCATCCTAGAACTACTCTCACCCAAGCACATTTAACCTCAGAGTTTCGATGGGATCTAATCCATTAGGCTATGGGAAACGCGTCTGTAAGGGAGAGGTATCCGTACCCTTCTAAGGTGTACTTTGTTCCCCTCTCCAACCGATGTGGGATCTCACACTCTCCACCTCCCTTAGGGCCCAACCCTCTTTGGAGTTCAGCCTAGCTGGCACAACGATTCGGGTACCGGCTCTGATACCACTTATAAACTTGTAGATCACCCGTTTACAGATATTGTCTGCTTTGGGCCTTGGCCCAGCTAAGCCCTCATGGTTTTTCTTTTCCCGAGGACTTCCCAGGAGGTCACCCATCCTAGAACTACTCTTTTCCAAGCATATTTAACCTCGGAGTTCCGATGGGATTCGGTCCATTAGGCCATGGAAAATGCGTCTCTTATAGACGTGTTTTCCATGGCCTCATGGACCATATCCCATTGGAACTCCGAGGTTAAATGTGCTTGGGTGAGAGTAGTTCTAGGATGGGTGACCTCCTGGGAAAGGCCTTGGGAAAAGCAAAACCGTGAGGGCTTGGCTGGGCCAAGGCCCAAACCGGACAATATCTGTAAGCGGGTGATTTAGGATGTTACACTTTTGGCTATAACTTCTTCTCCCAACCCCCAAATGAGTTGATTTTTGATTAAGATTAAACTAGAGACATATGGATACAACTTTTCTGAAGAAATTGAATTGTAATTCTGTCACTAAGAATTCCAAAATCAGGCTTAAATTTGAGTTAAGAGTTCTCTTGTAGTTTAAGAACAGTCTAAAGAGAATTTGTCATTAAGAATACATTGTTGTTTACCTAATGTTTAGGTCTGGAATTTTGGAAATGTTTTATGAATGAATGAGAATTTGAATATTGTATGATATGTTAGTTTGTTTGGAATCTATGTTTATGTCAATTTGAACAAAGTTGAATAATTTGCAATATGCTCCTCATATGAGGATTCCGAATTGAGATTATTTTGTTTTAAAATTATTAAGTCTTAGTTGTGGGTAAATAGGCATGCTTAAAAGGGTCTGTAGTTGCTCCTGTGACACTTCGGTATCTCCTGTTATTGAGACATAAGTCTCTCTTGTTCTATGATACCGATCATGGTATCTCCTATGTGAGTCCTGTTACCCACTTCTGTAAAACGAATTAGCAATCTAACTTGTTTTGTATTCTGATACATGTTTAGTTTTGATACAAACAAAGTCTGTTCTGGTTTAGATCATGTTCTGCTATGAAGGGATTATACCCTATTCTGATATGAGATTTAAATGATTTGCTTCAACATGAGAAATATTCTATAATGATAAATTATGTTCAGTTCTGAGATACATTGTGTTTGAATTATGATATTGGTGAGTTTTGCTTTGGAACAAATATATATTCTGTTATATTATGTTTAGTGATTTATGGTATTTGAATTGCTTTTGAATATGTGAATGTCTTGGTGACTGTTAAAGACAATTGTCAATATGTATCCTATTTAGTTATTCCCCACTAAGCTATATGTTTAGCACGGTGGATTTGCCCCGTGTAGGTTCAGATAGAAGGATATAAAGACTAGGACAAAGACAACCATAGTGGCCAATGAAGAGTGTATTTTGTTTTAGGAATGCATGTTTGCATTGAATTTAATAATAGGAGACATGATGTACCTTGTTTATCAGTTTGTAAAAATTGTAATACAGAGTATATTTGAACTTAAGATTTGTATTTTGTTAAAAACATCTATATGATATGTTCTGTTTTGTTTAATGGTTTGTAATGTCACAACCTTAATTCAGGATGGTTTTAGATTCGAAGCATGTATTTGGATAAACTCAGTGTGCTGGTTAAGGCTTGTAATATTCTGTAAGAAATTTGTAATAACTTTTATATCAGTTGGCTTTTGAAATTATAATATGAATTTGGATAAATACAATATGTTTGATGTGTTCTGTTTAAAAGCAACTTTAATGAAAGGTAATATACATTTGCTTGAGTTTTTGGGAATGCTTGTAATTAATGTTTAGTATGTTTTGATAGGTTTCCATATTGTTTTGTGTGACACTTGCATATCCTCCTAGCAGGTATGTGGGTGTTACACTCCTCCTCTTCTTCAACGGGTTCAAAGTTGTTTCTTTCTTCAGAGTTCGATTCTGTTGCATCTCCAATCATGAAAAGTTGCAGCTTGACACATCGATGCCCCGGGATGAACTTCTCGTCGCAATAGAAACAAAGACCTTTTTCCCTTCTTTCTTTTGCCTCTTGTGGAGTTAACCTTCAAAAATTGGGTATATTGGTTCGCTAGTTTGGAATTAGTCCGAGTACCCCTAAATTCGGGGGACAAGATGACTTGGGCATTATTGGGGTAACCCGCATTGTAAACTGATTACGACGGTGTAACTAATTTTGTTCTTCCACTATGTGTGCTGCATTAATGACTTCATTTAGAGTCCGAGGTCCCTTGAGTTTAACCTCCAACCAAATCTCATCTTTTAAGCTAGCCACAAAGCATCCCACCATGCAAGATTTAGATATGGCGTCCACTTCATGTGAGAGTCGCTCGAATTCCTTTTGGTATATTCCCACGGTTGTTATCTGTTTGAGTCTAGATAAAGCTTCCGTTGGTCCGAACCTCTTGAGAAGAGCTTTGGAAAATTCAGTCCATGTTACGGGACCCCGAATTTTAAGGATCCACCAATACAATTGGAGTGCAATTCCATCTAAGTGGAAAAAGGCCAATGATATTTTTCTCTCATCTTTACTTACTTGGTAATTGAAGTACTGTTCAGCCTGAAAAAGCCACCCTTTGGGCTCCTCTTCTCCATTGTAACGTGGAAAATGGAGTTTGAGTGGGTGGTTGGAATTCTTAGTTCCATTTTTGGTATTTTCTCCCACGCTAGTCTAACTCACCACCTGAGAGGGCCGTGCATGGGAAGTAGCTGGTGTAGAGGTTACCTTGAATGATTGAAAATTAGCTACCAACGTATGGATGAGAGTGCTAAGCTGGTCACAACGAGCACTGATTTTCTCAATAGCTACCTCCATCTTATTCAGAGTAAACTCCTGCTTGGCAACCATGTCGGCGATCTCCACTCTAAACTCGACATTCATTTTCTGTCTGGTCTCCATGAAACGTTAGGCTCTGATACCAAAAATGATAGATTGTTAGGAATTATCTTTAGAAAATAAACTTGGAAAGAAAGACAGTAAGGAAAAAGAGAGATTTGGAAATAATCAGATAGAGTTTTTATTGATGATTTTGGGTTGAATTACAATCCTATTTAAACTAAATTTCCTTAACGACTAATCAACTAATTTCGACTAACTTCTCAACAATTTATTCGGAAACAAACTACAAGGAAAGTAAATAACAATAAAATATTAACAAAGTTTCCTAATCTAATGTAACCATTTAGACGACTTCCACATAGTAACTGACTTCCATTCCTCACACTACAAAAAAATCAACTCCCAACAACCACTCTAGTTTGTGTTGCAAGAAAGTGCATTGATCCGCAGTTTGTCTTTGGGTTATTCCCTTGGAAACCGAATCAAAAATTTAATTCCAAAGATTGCAATATAGAGTGCAACCTCAAGTCGTCTCACTTAATCGGAACCTAGCGCAAATGATCTAAGCTAGCCTAATTGTCAAGAAATGCAAACTAAATTGTTTAAATAGGGGGTTTTGGATCATTGATAAAACTTAACTAAACTGACTAATTGAAAGAAAAGTGTATAAAAGATATTTTTGGATTTTTGGGAAAGAAAATTAAAAATTCAAACGATGAACAAATTGATAAAATCCTCTTGAAAACAAGCTTTGGTTATCGTAGTTCAAAACAAATATTTTTGGGAGCAAAAATCACTAAGTTTCCAAATGATGAACCTTAAAAAACTCTTTAAGTCCAAGGTTTTAATCAATGAACTCTATTTATTAAAAGCTTGTTAAATGCATCTTAATGCGTGTTAATGGATAAGCTAATGCAAGTGGTCAATTTGGATCAAGCATAATCTCAATATCAAACACAACTAGGTAGATAAAAGAGAGTTAACACAATTAACAAAAAGACGTATATGAGACTTCATATATTAAGCATCCAAGTTCTACATAAACAAATCCATTACACAATATATTGTTTAACACTTAATTAAACTCTAATCAAAGAAATCTAACTACAAGGTGTCAATCCTAACTCAGGAGTTCATAACAATGTAATTAAACACGACAATGTAAAAACTACTACCCTTTGAAGCCCATTGAACTCAAGCCATCGCTACATCTTCAAGAGAAAATGGTGCTTAGCCAAGCATCACTTCGAGGACCCTCACAACTGTAAGCACACCGATAGCATCCATGGCAGGAGCAACAAATGATGAAGGCGGTGATGAAAAATGGATAGAATTGATGGATAAAGGTCGAAAGTGAGAGGTATGAGTGTCAGATGTGATGACGAGAGTGTCTCGATGTATCTTAGTGGTGTCTGCTGTAACCTAATTTGGTAGGTTATTAAGTGATGGATCGGTGGGTTGGGTCAAACAGTGAGGGATTTTGCTAAATACGGTTCGAGTTTTCGACGGTTCGTCGCAGCGACAGATAAGTTCGCCTCGGTGTACTTTTCCCGAAAAGTTTTTGCTCTTTACTGGATTCTTCGCCTCGGCGAAATAATTAATTTTCACCGCGGCGAACTTTTCCCGAAAGTTCAGCCCAGATTCTTTATGTTTCGCCGCGGTGAAAGTCCTGTAGCGCCTTTGCTCTTGTTGGGTTCGTTTCAGCACATTGACTCCTTTCTCCTTGAGGTTCCTACAATCAATAATAGCAATTTACAGTATCAATTGTTCTCAGAAAAATTAATAATGCAATTAATATCAATTTGTAATAATTTTTACTATAAATTTTCATAAAATACAAGTACACACTCAAGGATTAATTTAAGCACAAAATCAAGAATTAGGAGTTAAAAAGTATATTAAAAGCTATGAAAGTGTCACCAATTTATATAGTAAACTTGGGCTCAATCAAATTCCTGCACACTTAGACCTTTGTACTCTTGGACAAAGTTTATAAGAATCAAAGAGACACAAGTGTAAAAGAAAAATTCCAACCATGCTCAAAACAATAATAGGAAATTGTCAAAAATCACTTTCTCATAAATCAATCAAAGCAGACTGAAAGGGTGCTAAAAAAATAAACACTAAAACTCAAGGTAGGATGTTTGCTCTCATCTCTCTTGTGTTTAAGGATGTTTTTACTCTAAAATCCGCTTAATCCATTCTCTACCATAAGCTTGTGACAGTCCTATTTCTCCACTAAAAGAATTATAATTTTGAAATCAAGAGGACTTTTCAGGGTTGTAATGTACGGAAGGCTAGATGAAATGGATTGAATGGATGAAGAAAGAAAAAGTATGAATATATGCACTACAATTATGAAATAGATGTTAACAAGAAAACAATATTGACACAAAAAATAACACCTTTTTTTAAACAAAAATATAACACATACATACATAAATATATTTGATGCTTCTTGTATTTTTCTCTTTTTCTTTCTTTTATTTTCTCCTCTCTTTTTTTAGAACACATTTGTAGAACTTTTTTTTTGAAATAGCTAGAAGAAAATGTGAAATAACCTATTGACACCATATAAAGATGCGTGAATGTGCTCATAAATAATGGCTCAAAGGGCTAGTAATGGATAAGTGTTTATAGGATTGTGTTTGGGGCAAAGGATTTTGAAAGAATGCCTCTATCATGTTAACAAAATTCTAGTTCATAAAGCTTTGATTAAGAATTGAAACAACTTTTAGAGAGATATGAAATAAGCAGATACATACAAGAATTGAAAAATTCATACCCAAATATCCTTCCAACAAGCGTAATATCTCAATGAACAATTTCAAGTCTTAAAAACATAAAGTGCTACTTTGTTAGCATGCCTTCACTTACTTTGTGTTGAAAACATCGAAAATAAAATTATCCAAAACCGACTATCATTTAAAGAATGGGAGGTATTTTCAACTGTCACTTTGAAACTTATAAATTCTTTGAGAAACAAAAGTGACAAGAGTCGAGTGTGGGAAAATTGTTGAATTGAGGCAAAATTTTTTAACAAAATCATTTCTACAAAGGTATGTCACCGCGGTGAAACCAAAGTTTGTCGCGGCGAACTGTATAGCTCACAAACTCCGCCGCAGCGAAGAAGTAGTTCGCTGCGGCAAAAAACATGCGTATGGCCGCAGCGAAGGCAAACTATGCCGCGGCAAAAAACAGCAGAAACTGCATTTTCACAATCACCAAGTTTAAAAATTTTAACATTATGCATAATTGACTCACACCAACATATAAATGGACAAAATGGAGCACAAATAAGAGTAACAAAGTGGGAAAAACTCCCCCACACTTAAACAATACATTGTCCTCAATGAAAAAGAACAAGTAACAGAGAGAAAGCAATGAAGTGAAAAGGGAAGGCGCACAAAGTTGAAAGAGAGAAATAATTTTATATAAATTGGTGCAACAAGTTGGGCATTACAAAATGAGCTAAGCATCCGACTGACTAACTAAAACACAAATACAACAAAAAGAAAAGAAAAATACAGAAAGAAATGCTCAAACTACTCCATCGGATGATCAGGAGCAGTATCAGAACGGGCGGCTCCAGATGTGCCTATACTGTCAAGGGAATCGTCTTCCTCCGAAGGAAGCGAAAAGTGCAGGTGTGCGGCAATCAGGGCATCCATTCGCCGATGATACTGGCGATCTTGCTCCTATCAGGCTTCCACTCTTAGAAGGGTCTCCTGAAGGGTATCCACTCGGCGAGCAAATGCCTGCAATGTAAGGGGCTTAGGAGGTGCCGAAGTGGAAGGAACGTCCTCGCGAGGCAAAGCCTCGGAATGGGTGACAGCAGGGGTGAGAATAGCAGGAGGAGATAGGTGGAACGGGGAGGGGATCGAGGAGGAGGTTGTAGGCGGGGTTGTTTAAGGCGTATGTAGCCAAAGAGGGGCGCCAGGTCGAAATAACTGCCATTATTGTATTCCGACACATGATGGGCCCGGAATAAATCGGTGATGAGATGAGGGAAGATGATGGAGTTGGTGAATTTTGCAGTGAGGATGGATTCACGAAGGGCTGAGGCTATGGCGTGGGCTATGTCGACCGGTCGGCCAACCATAAGCAAATAGAGGTAAAGGGCTTGTTGTTTAGTGACATATGCAAGGTGGGTGGTGGGAAGGATGTTATTGCTGACAAGATGAAGCCAAGAACGGGCTTCGGGGCGGAGATCAGAATGCTTAATGTAGCATTGATAAATGCGAGGTTGATGCCATTCGGTACCCTCAGGAAAAAGGGTACAAAGGACATCATCCCAGGGGTAGTGATGGATTAATTGTTCGTAGTGGCAGTATAGGACAGGAGGAAGGTTATAATATTCTCTGATGCTGGCGGTGGTGAAGGCTGTAAGGACAGTGACACCTCGGAAATTAATTTCCAAGGTGTTGTAAAAGCGGGCATGAGTGTAGAAATGACGAACAAATTTGTCATTTTCTTGGTCCCTAGGCTGAATTAAGCTGGAAAGCTGGGAATGGACAAGTTGACGGACAAAAGGGTTGTTGTGTGGGGTTAAACGAAAAGGGCATTCCTTAATAAATGGCTTAGCATCGATTTTCTTGGCTAGGTCGTTATACTCGGAATCAGCTGAAGGGGTGAAGGAGCGGAAGAGTGGGATGGATGAGAAAAGTGGGATGAAGGGGAGGATAAGGAGAAGCTGGATAAGGAAGTGAGAGAGCTACGGGAAGGGTTTTTGGTTCGAGGTATTATCCTGTAGAAAACAAAAATAAATAAGAATTAAAGAAATTCACTAAAGATAAAAAAACTCGCCGCGGCAAAAAGTGTACTTCTCACACCGCGGCGAAATAAGCTTCTTCGCCATGGTGAAACATTGAAGTCTGCCACGCCGCAGCGAACTAACCCTAATCAACAGAAACTAAAATGAAATGAAGATGAAATTAAGGAGAGAAAACTTACGAAGGAGGGTTAGGATGATGGGAAAACAAGCGACATAAAAGAACTTGCTGAAGGAGACCGAGCATGAGGAGAATGATGCAAGTCCACTGGTAAGTCGCGGCGAAGATGAAATGCAAGAGACGAAGGTGAGGGAGGAAGAAGGAGTCGGTAGGTTTAGAAGGAGGGAGTGGAAATGACGAAAAAGACAGAGGGCGAAAGAAAGGTCCGAAGAACATTAAGGGCAAAAGAGAAATTTCACAAGAGAAATTTCGCACAGAATGGTCATTCGCCGCGACAAAAGAATTAAAGTACGCCGCGACAAGAGCTGCATATAACTATTCACCGCGGCAAAAAATTGATTCACGCCGCGGCGAAATTGCTTGAAGGTGTTGTGCCACGGCTATGGATGAGTTCGCCGCGGCAAGTTTTCGTAAAGCACAAAAAAAAAGACGTGACCAATTCTAATGGATCCTAAGCTCATATGCAAGTTTATCAATACAAAACAAAATGCAATGTACCATCTACACCAATTTCTACTATCACTAAAGATGTGTCATATAGCCACTAAAATTCAGAATTCAAAGGGAAGATGAATTATTGAAACAACTATACCTAAGTCCGAGTAAAATTAAACCTAACCCTACTGCTTAAGTTTCTCCCCCACACTTAGTCAACATACTTATGCTTAACAATATCATTCCATCTTCAATAAATATGCATAAATACATTGTAAGTGAAAGAAGAGAAACAACCTGGTGCTTAAGGTGGGTCCTTCAGCTTCTGAGGGACGTTTGGCTCATACCCATGCTTTGGTGAGGTAACTCGACTTCCTTCTTGTTTCATGCCAACGTCCGCACTCTGTAGTCCACCTGAAACATTAGCAACAAATACTCTCTCCAATGAATCATTAGTCAAGGGATTCATTGCCCATTCAAACTCAATGCAAACATCATCAACAACAATATGAAGCATATTAACTCCTAGGAGCGAATAGTCCTCATGGGGGTGCTTCATAGATTCATACATATTAAAGCTTACCTGTTGATCTCCTACCTCCATGGTGATCTTACCTTTCTTCATGCTGATCATAGTACTAGCAGTCCTCAAGAAAGGCCGCCTGAGATTTAAGGAAGTGTCTTGCACAACTTCAGAAGACATATCAAGCACATAAAAATCAGCTAAAAAAACCAACCCTTTGACCTGGACAGGATGTCTTCGATAATCCCCATTAGATGCCTAAATGATCTATCAGCCAATTGTAACACAACAGATGTGGGCTTGAGACTCTTTACTCCTAATGATTGATAGACAGACTTAGGCATCACATTAATTGCTGCCCCTAGATCCAACAAAGCTCTTCCTATAGTAACTTTCCCAATAGTGCATGGAATGGTGAAAGATCCAGGGTCTTGACACTTGACAGGTATTTGAGGTTTGAAAGGACTGACACATTTAAGCTCACTTGGACTCTCTCATTGGGCCTAAACTTCCTCTTGTTTGTGCACAAGTCCTTAAGATATTTAGCATAGGCCGGAACTCTTTTCACTAAATCAAGCAAAGGAACGTTGACTTTGACTTTTCCAAATAAATCAATTATATCCTTTTCATGCTTAATTTCAGTCATACGCTTGCTCATTAAATATGAATTAAGAAAAGGAAGGTCTTGAAGATTTACCTCCTTACCTTGGCTGTCATGCTTGCTTGATTCTCCATGCTCTTGTGTTGGTGCTTTCTCCTTGGAACTCTCTGAAGTAGCTCCCTTGTTCTTTGATGCAAACTTCCTTTCGTTCAATAATTGATTCTTCCTTGAAACTTTCATATTTCTTGATTTTCTCCTTTGGTAGAGGTGCTTCTTCACTCTCAACTTCCTCATCACATGCTTCCTCATCTTGATTATTAAGCCTCGCTTGTTTCCCACTTCGGAGAGCAATTGCATTGAGGCTTTTTGGATTCATCACAGTGTTAGAAGGAATTGCTCCACTGCTTCTTGCTTGGTTCTCACTCATGTTGTTGGACAAATGAGTGACATATGAGTTGATATTTTTCACTTTGGTCTCCCATTATTCCATTTTCTTTTCCAAAGCATTGAACTGAGCAGCGGTTTTAGAGGAATCCTGCTGAATCAAATTGGTTATTGCATTGAATTGATTGTTGTTCGAATTCCTTTCTTCCTTCATCAAGGTGATCATATTGTGTAGCAGTTGATTGGTGTCCTATTTGGCTGGGATAGTCAGAGCTTGTTGTTGATTAGGGAATTGGTTAGTGGAAGTGCCAACTCCTCCTCCTTGTTGAAATCTATTTGGAGCTCTGCCCTCTTCATTCCTCTAACTAAATCTAGGGTTGGCCTTCTAGCCCTCATTGTAAGTGTTGGAGTAAGGGTCCCATTTCTGGTTTGGTCTTCCTGGGTACACTACAGACACCTCTTCATACCGACCTAGGAAAACACTGGATATGTGCATTACCGATCCACAAGTATCACAACTGGTTGCGGTAAGATCCATAGAAGATGATGGGCGCTGCACATTCATGTTCTTCAATACGGCAGTGATGAAAGATAATTGCGAAGTGATTCTATTTTCCAATGAGTCAACCTTAGTCTCCAAACTCTCCATTCTTTTAGCTTGGGCTGTTGAAGCTCCTAACTTATGTACTCCCCTGCTATCCCTCACACTATACTGTTGATGATTTAGGGCCATCTTCTTGATCAAATCCCATGCTTCTGAAGCTGTAAGATCAATCAAAGAACCTACCGATGTCGCATCCAACATACCTTTCTCTTGACTCTTCAACCCATCATAGAAGTATTGCACTAACTGCTCATCAAGTATCTGGTGATGTGGGCATCTGGACGGTAGATCCTAAAAATGATTCTAGTAATCGTAAAGGGATTCATCATAATCTTGCCTAGCTGAATAGATCTCCTTCTTCATCGATGAAGTTCTGGAAGCTGGAAAATACTTCTCCAAGAAAGCTTTCCTCAAATTGGCCCAGCTATGGTGGGCATTCGCCATATGCCTTGGGAGACTTATGTACCACTCCTGTGCTTTTCCTTCCTGTGAAAAATGAAAAACCCTCCATAGAACTTGACCAAAGGAAGCTCCCACTGGTTTCATGCTCTGACAGATCATAGATAAGGATTGTAAATGCATGTAGGGATCCTCTCCTATCAAGCCATGAAATTTAGGAAGGGAATTAATCAGTAATCCTTTCACTTCAAAATTAACATCAAAATTAGGGTAAGTAGCAGTAAATGGATCGTAGTTCACATCAGAAATTGTTGCTTCTCTAATGGTCCTCCATCTTTGATTTCCATTATTCTCTCCTACTTTCTCATGCTCCCCATTTCCTCCATTAGCTCCATTTTTAGGTTGGTTAGCATAAAAGTTGGGATTTTGTAGAAAAGCTAGGTTCTCAACCATGATCACTCTTTCTCTCGACTCACTTCCACTAGTCGGCTGACTTGACTCCTCTTACTCAACTACCTTACTTCTCTCTTGTTCTTTCCTCTCTTTTCTAAGCTTCCTTAAGCGTCCCTCAATTTCGGGTTGGAAAGGAACAAGTCTAGTTCTACGGGGCATGCATAGAAACAATTCAAATGAAAGAAATTGTAACAAAACTGACTCACAAGCACTTAAAATCAATTAAAAGGTGAGATGTGAAGGATGCGAGTGTATGGTGTGTAAAAGTATGTATGAAGATGTGTATGTATGGAAAATGCTAAGTGTGAAAAATCCAACTGTGAAAGTATGCTTTGTTTGTGTTTTTTTAAAGATTTATGCTGTGTAAAGAGAAATTAAAAATATACTATTGACAATTATGAAATAAAACTATCCAAAATGAAATGTAAAAGAAAAGGTTCCTATTATCAACGATAGACAAAAATGACAACGACTAACCTAAAGAAAACCAATTGCTTGGTTCCTTGGCAACGACGCCATTTTGGTTCGTGGTTTGTCTGTGGGTTATTCCCTTAGAAACCGAATCAAAAATTTAATTCCAAGGATTGTAATATAGAGTGCAACCTTGGGTTGTCTCACTTAATTGGAACCTAGCGCAAATGATCTAAGCTAGCCTAATTGTCAAGAAATGCAAACTAAATTGTTTAAAAGGGGGTTTTGGATCATTGATAAAACTTAACTAAAATGACTAATTGAAAGAAAAGTGTATAAAAGATATTTTTGGATTTTTGGGAAAGAAAATTAAAAACTCAAACGATGATC
>JAOSBP010189691.1:0-31740 GCA_027563825.1 Erythroxylum mucronatum
GGTAAGGGGAGGGAGTAGGTAGAGGGGAGGAGTAGGTAGAGGGATAGAGTAGGTAGGGGGAGGGAGTAGGTAGAGGGAGGGAGTAGGTAGGGGGAGGGAGTAGGTAGGGGGAGGGAGTAGGTAGGGGAAGGGAGTAGGTAGGAGGAGGGAGTAGGTAGAAGAAGGGAGTAGGTAGAGGGAGGGAATAGATAAAGGGAGGGAGTAGGTAGAGAGATAGAGTAGGTAGGAGGATAGGGATAAAGTAAATAGAGTAATATAGTAAGGGGAGGGATAGAGTAGGGGGAGGGATAGAATAAGGGAAGGGATAAAGTAGGAGAGGGGATAAAGTAGAGGAGTAGGTAGAGAGATAGAGTAAGTAGAGGGATAAGGATAGAGTAGGTAGGAGGATAAAGTAAGTAGGAGGATAGGGATAGAGTAGATAAAGGGATAGAATAGAGAGAGGGATAGAGTAGGTAGGGGGATAGAGTAAGTAGGGGGATAGAGTAGGTAGGGGGATAGAGTAGGTAGGGGGATAGAGTAGGTAAGGTAATAGGTTAATAGGTGTAAATAACGAAGACTCGTAACTATAGGGACATAGGAGAGTTATATAGGTGTCTTTATGTCTTAGTAGTAGAGGTCTATTCGTAGTGGTAGAGGTCTGGTCGTAACAGCAGAGGTCTAGTCGTAACAGCAGAGGTCTGTTAACAGTAGTAGAGGTCCGTTGGCGGCAGTAGAGGTCTGTTCGTAGTAGTAGAGGTCTATTCGCGGTAGTAGTTCGTAGTGGTAGAGGTCTATTCGTAGTAGTAGAGGTCTATTCGTAGTAGTAGAGGTCTGTTGGCAGTAGCAGAGGTCTATTAGTAGTAGTAGAGGTCTATTAGCAGTAGTAGAGGTCTGTTCGTAATAGTAGAGGTCTTATTACGTTGCCTCGTAGGGAGGTCATAGGTAATAAGTTACTTATATAAGTTATACATAAGGAGGGAACAGAAGGTAGTATAAGAAGACTAAGAAGGTAGGAGGCTACTTCGTATTAATAGGGGATAGAGCAGGTAAGGCAATAGGTTAATAATTAAATAACATAAGTTAAGCACGAAGACTTATAACTATAGGAACATAGGAGAGTTATATAGGTGTGTTCATGTCTTAGTAGTAGAGGTCTATTCGTAGTAGTAGAGGTCTATTAGTAGCAGTAGAGGTCTGTTTACAATAGTAGAGGTCTGTTAGTAGTAGCATAGGTCTATTAGTAGTAGTAGAGGTCTATTCGTAGAGCAGTAGAGGTCTATTAGTAGTAGTAGAGGTCTGGTCGTAGTAGTAGAGGTCTGTTAGCAGCAGCATAGGTCTATTAGTAGTAGTAGAGGTCTGTTCGTAGTAGTAGAGGTCTGTTAATAGTAGTATAGATCTGTTAGTAGTAGCAGAGGTCCGTTAGTAGTAGTAGAGGTCCGTTAGCGGTAGTAGAGGTCTGTTCGGGGTAGTAGAGGTCTATTAGTAATAGTAGAGGTCTGGTCGTAATAGTAGAGGTCTAGTCGTAGTAGTAGTTCGTAGTAGTAGAGATCTGTTAGTAGTAGAGGGCTGTTAGTAGTAGTAAAGGTCTGTTTGTAATAGTAGAGGTCTGGTCGTAGTAGTAGAGGTCTGGTCGTAGTAGTAGAGGTCTGTTCGTAGTAGTAGAGGTCTATTTATAATAGTAGAAGTCTATTCGTAGTAGCAGAGGTCTATTAGCAGCAGCAGAGGTCTGTTAATAGTAGTAGAGGTCTATTAATAGTAGTAAAGGTCTTGTTATGTTGCCTCGTAGGGAGGGTCACGGGTAATAGATTACTTACACAAGATGTGTACAAGGAGGGGATAAGGGTAGTATAAGAGAACTAAGAAGGTAGGAGGCCTATAGCCTATTAATAGGGGATAGAGTAGAGAAGGCAATAGGTTAATAGGTGTAAATAATTAAGTAACATAAGTTGACCACTTAGACTCGTAACTATAGACTATATAGGAGACTATATACCTCGTCTTCGTGTTAGTAGCGATCTTTTCTCTCCTATAGTAGTCCTCCTTCGCTAGTAGTAGGGTTCTACTACGATAGTAGAGCTCTATTACGGACTCGAACGAGCTTTAGGGTCCGGGCCCGTAACTATACTTACGATTACATAGCGTCCTACGTAACTCGTAATAGTTAGGTTGCCTCGTAAGGATAGTTACGGGTAAGGGATTACTTATACGAGGTGTGTACGAGGTAAGAATAGAAAGAAGTCTAAGAAGGTAGGAGGCTACTTTATATTAATAGGGGATAGAGTAGAGAAGGTAATAGGTTAATAAGTATGAATAATTAAGTAACATAAGTTAAGCACTTAGACTCGTAACTATAGAGATACAGGAAGGCTATATACTAGTCTGCTCGTAGTAGTAGAGGTCTGGTCGTAGTAGTAGTTCGTAGCAGCAGAGGTCTAGTTATAGTAGTAGAGGTCTATTAGTAGTAGAGGTCTGGTTATAGCAGCAGAGGTCTATTAGTAGTAGAGGTCTATTAGTAGTAGAGGTCTGTTCGTAGTAGTAGAGGTCTGTTGGCAGCAGAGGTCTAGTTATAGTAGTAGAGGTCTATTCGCGGTAGTAGAGGTCCGTTAGCGGTAGTAGAGGTCTAGTCGTAGTAGCAGTAGAGGTCTGTTAGTAGTAGAGGTCTATTAGCAGTAGAGGTCTGTTCGTGGTAGTAGAGATCTATTAGTAGTAGAGATCTAGTCATGGCAGTAGAGGTCTGGTCGTAGCAGTAGAGGTCTGTTCGTGGTAGTAGAGGTCTGTTCGTAGTAGTAGAGGTCTAGTCGTAATAGTAGAGGTCCGTTAGCGGTAGTAGAGGTCTAGTTATAATAGTAGAGGTCTGCTCGCAGTAGCTATTAGGTTGCCTCTTAGGAGGGTTAGGGGTAATAGATTACTTATATAAGGTGTATATAAGGAGGGGATAAGGGTAGTATAAGAGAACTAAGAAGATAGGGATATTAATAGGGGATAGAGTAGGTAAGGCAATAGGTTAATAGGTGTAAATAACGAAGACTCGTAACTATAGGGACATAGGAGAGTTATATAGGTGTCTTTATATCTTAGTAGTAGAGGTCTGTTCGTAGTAGTAGAGGTCTGGTCGTAATAGCAGAGGTCTATTAATAGTAGTAGAGGTCCGTTAGCGGTAGTAGAGGTCTGTTCGTAGTAGTAGAGGTCTATTCGCGGTAGTAGTTCGTAGTAGTAGAGGTCTATTCGTAGTAGTAGAGGTCTATTCGTAGTAGTAGAGGTCTGTTAGTAGTAGTAGTAGAGGTCTAGTTAGTAGTAGTAGAGGTCTAGTTAGTAGTAGTAGAGGTCTGTTCGTAGAGCAGTAGAGGTCTATTAGTAGTAGTAGAGGTCTAGTCGTAGTAGTAGAGGTCTGTTCGTAGTAGAGGTCTGGTCGTAGTAGTAGAGGTCTACCTATAGTAGTAGAGGTCTACTTATAGTAGTAGAGGTCTGTTCGAGTCGTGCTCGTAGCTACGTCCGCGTTAGCGGTAGAGATCGCCCTCCTAATTACGTCTATATTGTTCGGTAACTTCTTTAGAGGCCTCTTCCTAGGCTTCATAAGCTTAATCTAGTTCGTCTTACGGTCCTTAATTACGTCTAGCTCGTAGACCGTCTCCTCATCTATGTTGTAGTGCCCGTTCGTAACCTCGATTATTAAGCTACTCTCGATACTGTTCAACTTCCCGTTCATATATATAAGGTCGATTGTAGGCTACTTTAGGCGTAGGGTCTTAAACTTATTCGTTAATACAACCCTATCGTTAGGCATAGGCTTAAGGTCTAACTCGATCTTAGTCGGCAACCTGTTCTAAATCGTGCGGTAGATAGTATAGGTCTATTAGTAGTAGTAGAGGTCTAATAGTAGTAGTAGGGGTCTGTTGGTAGTAGTAGGGGTCTGTTAGTAGTAGTAGGGGTCTGTTAGTAGTAGTAGGGGTCTATTAGTAGTAGTAGGGGTCTATTAGTAGTAGTAGGGGTCTGTTAGCGGTAGTAGAGGTCTGTTCGTAGTAGTAGAGGTCTGTTCGCGGTAGTAGAGGTCTAGTTATAGTAGTAGAGGTCTTGTTAGGTTGCCTCTTAGGAGGGTTACGGGTAGTAGATTACTTAACGGTAGGTGTATATAAGGCTCGGGTAGAGGGGTAGTATAAGAGAACTAAGAAGATAAGAGCCTACTTCCTATTAATAGAGGATAGAGTAGGTAAGGTAATAGGTTAATAGATGTAAATAACGAAGACTCGTAAGTACAGGAACATAGGAGAGTTATATAGGTGTCTTTATATCTTAGTAGTAGAGGTCTATTAGTAGCAGTAGAGGTCTGTTCGTAGAGTAGTAGAGGTCTGTTAGTAGTAGTAGGGGTCTATTAGTAGTAGTAGAGGTCTGTTCGTAGTAGTAGAGTAGTAGAGGTCTACTACCGAAAGCTAAGTCACCTAATTCTAGTCCGTAGTTAGGACTAAGAGTACGCCCTACTACGTACTTTATAACAACGTAGATAAGGTAGTGTTAGGTTGCCTCGGAGAGAGAGACTTATAATAGATTACTTACAATAGGAATGTGTTCTTAGAGGAGTAAGCGTAGGGTGGACTAAGTCGGTAGGGTGGACTAAGTCGGTAGGGTAGACTAAGTCGGTAGAGTGGACTAAGTCGGTAGAGTGGACTAAGTCGGTAGGTTCTCTAGGTGAATAGTAATAATTAAGTAAAAAAGGTATAAGGTAATAGTTAATAGGTGTGATTTATTAAGTAAGATAAGTTAAGCACGAAGACTCGGAGACTATAGAACTACATAGGAGAGTTATATAGGTGTGTTCGTGTCTTAGCAGTAGAGGTCTGTTCGTAGTAGTAGAGGTCTACTTACCGAGGTAAGTTACCGGACTCCGGCCTAGAGCTAGGACTCGGAGTGGGCTCTGTTGCGTACTTCGTAACAGTAGGCATAGGAGCAGAAGGAAGAGCTAGAGACATTAACAACAGACCATCCTCTGCGTAGATAAGATAGTGATAGTTAGCGGAAGTATAGTTAATCTCCGGAAGGTCTTCCGTAGGTTAATAAAGGGTTAGGGCAGCGGAGTGAAGGGTGTTTAATGGTTTCAGGTATGAATTCGAAGGGATATCTGTATAGAAGGCTGATAGTAGAGGGCACTGTCCTGGGTCAGTTAGCTAGTAGTACCTACCCGGTCATGGA
This sequence comes from Erythroxylum mucronatum, assembly GCA_027563825.1. Lineage (NCBI taxonomy): Eukaryota > Viridiplantae > Streptophyta > Magnoliopsida > Malpighiales > Erythroxylaceae > Erythroxylum > Erythroxylum mucronatum. Next base: position 5,164 of record JAOSBP010189691.1, read on the forward strand.
TAATAGTAGGATTCATGGTTCAATTGGCCGGATCTAAAGCCAATTGAACAGTGGATTCGGGATATAGTGGTATATTCGATTGTTACGTTGCCTCGGAGAGGGGTTTAGGTAATGGATTACTCACAGCAAGAGCTATGCACAAGTCTTCGGAGAAGGGAGCGTAGGGTAGACTGAGTCGGTAGGGTAGACTGAGCCGGTAGGGTAGACTGAGTCGGTAGGGTAGACTGAGTCGGTAGGGTGGACTGAGTCGGTAGGTTCTCTAGGTGAATGGTAATGATTAAGCAGAGTGTATGTAAGACAATGGTCAATGGGTGTGAATGATTGAATAACATAAGTTGAGCACTCAGACTCGTAACTATAGGGACATAGGAAAGCTATATACTTATCTTTATAATAGGAGCAGAGAGGTAGGTATAGTAGGATTCTATTAATAGTAGGGCTCTATCGTGTAGTAGAGGCTGTCGATGTAGTAGAGGCTATCGATATAGCAGAGCCTATAGTAGAGCCTATCGATGTAGTAGAGGCTATAGTAGAGCCTATCGATGTAGTAGAGGCTATAGTAGAGGCTATCGATATAGTAAAGGCTATAGTAGAGGCTGTCGATGTAGTAGAGTCTATCGTGTAGTAGAGTGTATCGATGTAGTAGGATTCTATTAACAGTAGGGCTCTATTATGTAGTATAGCTTGTCGATGTAGTAGAGCCTATCGATGTAGTAAAGCCTATCGATGTAGTAGTAGTAGTAGAGCCTATCGATGTAGTAGAGCCTATCGATATAGCAGAGCCTGTCGATGTAGTAGAGCCTATAGTAGAGCCTATTAACGTAGTAGAGCATGTCGATGTAGTAGAGCCTATAGCAGAGCCTATCGATGTAGTAGAGAGATAGGTGTAGTAGGATTATATTAATAGTAGGGCTCTATCGTGTAGCAGAGCCTGTCGATGTAGCAGAGCCTGTAGCAGAGCCTGTTAACGTAGTAGAGCCTGTAGCAGAGCCTGTTAACGTAGCAGAGCCTATAGCAGAGCCTATCGATGTAGTAGAGAGATAGGTGTAGTAGGATTCTATTAATAGTAGGGCTCTATCGTGTAGCAGAGCCTGTCGATGTAGTAGAGCCTATAGTAGAGCCTATCGATATAGTAGTAGCAGAGCCTATCGATGTAGCAGAGGCTGTCGATGTAGCAGAGCCTATCGATGTAGCAGTAGCAGAGCCTGTCAATGTAGCAGTAGTAGAGCCTGTCAACGTAGTAGAGTCTGTCGTAGAATCCGTATCACCTGCTCTAGGGTCTCGGTCCTCCGTAAGTACAGTCAATACCTCCATGCGTTCCTTGTGCTAGATGACCGAAGGTCCGTCTTTCTAAAAGTATACGTCAGATCCATAGATCCCCGTAGCTCGGATGTGTAAGAGGCATTCGTCCGGGCCGGGTTCGGGGATGTCGTACTCGCGGATAAGCAGGTCACAGGAGGGCTCGGTTGATAGGTTTGCAGGTGAGGACGCTGGTCTTGTTCTTCGCGGTCTTCTTCTTCTGGTCTTGTTCTTCGCGGTCTTCTTCTTCTGGTCTTGTTCTTCGAATTGGCGCTGGTAGGTCGAGCAAGGTCTGGCATGTTTGTTGGATGCAGGGGCAGATATTGATTTGATGGATGACGATTATGGAAACTCTGGACTTCATTATGCCTTTGCTTACGACATCTCCTAGGCATATCACCGACGAGGAGCTAACGTAAACATCCTCACGGTATCAGGGCAGCCTTTAACCGATAATCTGGACATAATTTCTATGGTATTGAAGCGTAGAGCAAAGCTTTCAACATCGGCTTTGTTTGGACCAGTTATAAGAGGGAAACCGGAAACTCTTCGAATACTACTTGGTGCTAGGATCCACCTGAACAAGACTATCGTTTGGATTCGTAAGGAGACAAATCATGGTGTTGACTGGGAAACGGATAGTATCGACTGGATCAGCGATGATCATAAAAGTAAATACCGCCGAAAAGGAATCCCCTTTCCATTTTGTAGCTGATTTGAAAAATCATTACTGGTCTTCTGTTTTGAATTGGGGCTGGTCTTCTGTTTTGACTTCCTCTTCCTCTTCGAATTGGCGCTGGTCTTCTTCTTCTTCCTCTTCTTCCTCTTCTTCTTCTTCCTCTTCGAACTCTTCCTCTTCTTCTTCTTCCTCTTCTTCTTCCTCTTCTTCTTCTTCCTCTTCTTCTTCTTCCTCTTCGAATTGGCGATGGTCGTCTTCTTCGAATTGGCGCTGGTCTTCTTCTTCTTCCTCTTCTTCTTCGAATTGGCGCTAGGGGAAGAAAGAGCAAGCTAACGATGATGGATGCTATCCTCCTGTGAAAGATATCGATCCGCGTAGACCCAACCTTTATCTAGCATTGCCAGTCTACACGATAATCCACAAAATCCGTCGGCTCGTAATTGCTTGTAGAAGAAGACAATCTCCGGACAGGTATTATATCGGCCCATTCGATAGGCAGTATTACATCTAATTGATCCGCGGTTAGTAGCATCCTTTCCCTTCGGCTTTCCTCTATAGAACGACGAAAAAGCAGGGAGTTGGCTCAACACCTACCGATCTTTAGACTCTACACATCCCGACCTAACATTACTACCACCCTAGCAGACTCGTGACCTAACCTGCACTCGTGCTAGATGACCGAGGACCCGATCCGCCCGTCTTTCTAGAAGTGTACGTCCGATCCGTGGATCCCTGGGCCGGGTTCGGGGATCTCGCACTCGCGGATAAGCAGCTCATGGGAGGGCTCGGTTGAGATGGCGAGGTTAATAGGTTTGCGGGTGAGGACGCTGGTCTTGTTCTTCGAATTGGCGCTGGTCTTTCTCGTTGAATTGGTGCTGGTCTTCTGCTTCGAATTGGCCCTGATTTTCTTCTTCGAATTCGCGCTATTCTTCCTCTTCGAATTCGGATTCGACATCTACGACTGCTCCTGCTACTGCTCCTGCTACTGCGCAGCTGTCTGCTAATGCTCCTGCTCTTCCTCTTCGAATTGGCGCTGTTCTTCTTCTTCGAATTCGGGCTGGCAGTAGGCTTCTTCGAATTCGCCCTGGTCTTCCTCTTCCTCTTCAAATTCGACTTCTGCTCCTGCGACAGCGTAGCTTTCTGCTGGTGCTCCTGCTACTGCGCAGCTGTCTGCTAATGCTCCTGCTCTTCCTCTTCGAATTCGCCTTGGTCTTCATCTACGAATTGACCCTGGTCTTCCTCTTGGAATTGGCCCTGGTCTTCCTCTTCGAATTCGAATTCGACTTCTGCTACTGCTCCTGCTACTGCTCCTGCTACTGCTCCTGCTACTGCTCCTGCTACTGCTACTGCTCCTGCTCCTCCTCTTCGAATTGGCCTTGGTCTTCTTCTTCGAATTCGGAGCCATCTTGGCCATGCTCCGGGTGTATGAACTGATATAGCAGAAGTACCCACAGGACAGTGCTGGAAGGGGACGTCAAAATGGCCTTCATGATATCGGTTGCTGATCCTCTAGTAGCAATATCCGGTACAAACATAAGCTAGGAGCTCTGCGAGTCTGAGAGGCCTGTAGCTGCTGCTGCTGCTGTTCGAGGTGAATATTAGTAGCTGACCTTCTCTGCGTCTGTGTAGGTGATGTTTCTTCTTAATAATCGCCTTTAATGTAACCGAATATGCTGTCCTCTCTTCTCAATCCCAGCTCTTCCCAATGCTAGCTCTGTAGACGGTGGTCTATCTCTTCCCAATGCCGGCTCTTCTCAATGCCAGCTCTTCCCAATGCCAGCTCTGTAGACGGTGGTGTATCTCTTCACAGTCCCAGCTCTGTAGACGGTGGTGTATCTCTTCACAGTCCCAGCTCTGTAGACGGTGGTGTATCTCTTCACAGTCCTAGCTCTGTAGACAGTGGTCTATCTCTTCGAGGTATCCTTCCGGACATGTTTAGCTCTGTCAGACGTAGCACTCCATATACTGATGTCCACCAGGTCTCTATGTTCTTGGTATTAAGAGCTTTCTCTTTACCTTCCAGCTCGACGATAATAGGTAGGAAGAAAGTCTGCCTCTTGCAATCGGCATTATGTTCGACCATGCCTTGGTCCAGCTACTGATTTGACGGCGGCGGCGACGACGATGTTACGACAGGAAGCTCTTCTTTCCTTCTCTTACTACCTGACTAGATGGCAGCAGGCTTCTTCGAATTCGCGCTGGTTTTCTTCTTCTGGTCTTGTTCTTCGAATTGGCGCTGGTTTTCTTCTTCTGGTCTTGTTCTTCGAACTGGCGCTGGTGTCCTTCTTCGAATTGGCGCTGGTCTTCCTCTTCGAATTTGCCCTGGTCTTGTTCTTCCTCTTCAAATTCGCGCTGTTCTTCCTCTTCGAATTCGGTTTCGATTTCGCGCTGTTCTTCCTCTTCGAATTCGGATTCGACTTCTACGATTGCGACTACGTAGCTGTCTGCTGGTACTCCTGCTGGTGCTCCTACTACTGCGTAGCTGTCTGCTGATGCTCCTGCTCTTCCTCTTCGAATTGGCGCTGGTCTTCTGTTTTGGATTCGTGCTGGTATTCCTCTTCGAACTGGCGCTGGTCTTCTTCTTCGAATTCTCGCTGTTCTTCCTCTTCGAATTCGAATTCGACTTCTGCGACTGCGTAGCTGTCTGCTGGTGCTCCTTCGACTGCGTAACTGTCTGCTGGTGTTGGTGCTCCTGCTACTGCGTAGCTGTCTGCTGGTGCTCCTACTACTCCGTAGCTGTCTGCTGGTGCTCATGCGACTGCGTAACTGTCTGGTGGTGCCCCTGCTAGGGAGTGTCTTTGGCTGGAGTTTCCAATGTAAATGCCTCCTCCTACTGCGTAGCTGTCTGCTGGTGCTCCTGCTCTTCCTCTTCGAATTCGCCCTGGTCTTCTTCTTTGAATTCGGGCTGGCAGTAGGCTTCTTCGAATTGGCGCTAGGGGAAGAAAGAGCAAGCTGACGATGATGGATGCTATCCTCCTGTTAAAGATGTTGATCCGCGTAGACCCAACCCTTATCTAGCATTGCCAGTCTACACGACAATCCACAAAATCCATCGGCTCGTAATTGCTTACATAAGAAGACAATCTCCGAATAGGGATTATAACGAAAAAGCAGGGAGTTAGCTCAACACCTACCGATCTTTAGACTCTACACATCCCGACCCAACTTTACTACCACCCTAGTAGACTCGTGACCCAACCCGCACTCGTGCTAGATGACCGAGGACCCAATCCGTCCGTCTTTCTAGGGGTGCATGTCCGATCCGTAGATCCCTGGGCCGGGTTCGGGGACTTCGTACTCGCGAATGAGCAGCTCATGGGAGGGCTCGGTTGAGATGGCGAGGTTGATAGGTTTGCGGGTGAGGACGCTGGTCTTGTTCTTCGAATTGGCGCTGGTCTTCATCTTCGAATTGGCGCTGTTCTTCCTCTTCGAATTCGGATCCGACTTCTACGATTACGACTACGTAGCTGTCTGCTAGTACTCCTACTCTTCCTCTTCGAATTGGCCCTGGTCTTCTTCTTCGAATTGGCGTTGGTCTTCTTCTTCTCCCTCATCTTCTTCGAATTGGACCTAGTCTTCTTCTTCGGATTCGAATTCGACTTCTGCGACTACGACTGCGTTGCTGTCAGCTGGTGCTCCTACTACTGCGTAGCTGTCTGCTGATGCTCCTGCTACTGCTCGTGCTAGGGAGTGTCTTTGGCTGGAGTTTCTACTATAAACGCCTCCTCCTACTGTGTAGCCGTCTACCAGCAGATATTGCCCTGATTCGAGCAACCGAATATCCTACACGGCTTGCGACGCGCAATGGCGTTCATAATATCGGTTGCTAATCCTCCAGCAGCTATATCCGGTACAGACATAGGCAGGGAGCTCTGCGAATCCGGGTCTGAGAGGCCCGTAGCTGCTGCTGCTGTTCGAGCTGAATATTGGTAGCTAACCTTCTCTGCGTAGGTAGTAGAATATCCAGTCCTTTCCTCCCTGCAGACATTGGTCTATCTCTTCGAGGTATCCTTCCGGACATGTTCAGCTCTGTCAGACGTAGCCCTGCTGTCCACCAGATCTCTAAAAATACCAAATCCTCGTGTATAGACAATAGAAGATATCTCGAATATCCTCTAGGTCATATATGTTCTTGGTATTAAGAGCTTTCTCTTTGCCTTTTAGCTCGACGATGATAGGTAGGAAGAAAGTCTGCCTCGGCGGGTAGGTTATCGCAGTATATTCTGTTGATTTGACGGCGGCGGCGACGACGATATTGCCATAGGAAGCTCTTCTTTCCTTCTCTTACTACCTGGCAGTAGGCTTCTTCGAATTGGCGCAGGTCTTCTTCTTCGAATTCGAATTCAACTTCTGCGACTGCGAACTGCGTAGTTGTCTACTCGTGCTCCTGCGACCGCGTAACTATCTGCTGGTGCCCCTGCTACTGCTCCTGCTACCGCGTAGCTGTCTGCTGGTACTCCTGCTCTTCTTCTTCGAATTGGCGCTGTTCTTCTTCTTCGAATTAGCTCTGGTCTTCCTCTTCGAGTTTGGGCTGGCAGTAGGCTTCCCCGAATTGGCGCTGGTCTTCTTCTTCGAATTCGCTCTGGTCTCCCTCTTCGAATTCGAATTCGACTTCTGCGACTGCGACTGCGTAGCTGTCTGCTGGTACTCCTGCTACTACTCCTGCTACTGCGTAGCTGTCTGATGGTGCTCCTGCTCTTCCTCTTCGAATCCGCCCTGGTCTTCTTCTCCGAATTGGCCATGGTCTTCTTCTTCGAATTGGCCCTGGTCTTCTCCTTCGAATTGGCGCTGGTCTACTTCTTCGAATTGGCGCTGATATTCCTCTTCGAACTCGAATTCGACTTCCACGACTGCGACTGCGTAACTGTATGCTGGTGCTCCTGCGACCGCGTAACTGTCTGCTGGTGCTCCTGCTACTTCGTAGCTGTATGATGGTGCTCCTGCGACTACGTAACTGTCCGGTTCTTTGGCAGGGTTTTCCACTACAGGATCTTCTTCTTCAGCACCTACGGATCGTCATTGGGCCGGAGACTGGCGTTGGCAGTATGGTAATAGGCATGTTATCGGGCACACTGGAGGGCTGATTCGAAGGCATACTGCGATGCAGCGGCGCAGAATCCTCTATGAATTGCGCTTGGCATTCCCGGGGTCTAGTCGTTAGACGTAGTTGATGTATTATCCTCGCAATTCAACACTTCTATATTCACTCCTGTCGTTGATATTCAGCTTCTGCCTGTATACCTGCTCTTTCTATGGGTTCCAAGGACCTCTGTACGGGGTTCCACCGTGGCAGATTCTAGAGATTCGCCGTGTATTCCATCAAGGCCTCTCAAACACGCCCATATCTATACGAATGAATATCAGCGGCAGGTGGATTGATACTGTAACATATTCGGAACTAGCTCAAGACAGGAAGACCTCGGGCACTTCTGCCCTACGAAGAGGACCGGATATTCGTATATCTGCTGGACAGGCCGTTGATGAAATATGTACGGCGTCGTAGTATCGTGTTCGGTAATATCCCGAATTCTAAAGTCCAAGAAGTGGAATAGGAATAAGGCTGTCCAGCAGGGGCTGGAGCAGAAGGAGGAACTACGTGCTGGCTAGAGCAGAAGGAGGAACTACGTGCTGGCTGGAGACATCAACAACAGACCATCCTCTGCGTAGATAACGTGGTAGTAGTTTGCGGAAGCATGGTTGCTCTCCAGAAGTCGTTCCCTACGTTGATAAAGGGTCAGGCCAGCGGAGTGAAGGATATTCGATCCTTCCAGCTATGAACTCGAACGGATATCTGCCTAGAAGGTTGATAGTACAGGGCTCTATCAAGGCAGAGATATTCGAACAGTGGCTAAAGGGCAGTGTTCCGCCCCGGTTAGCTGCTAGTACCTACCTAGTCATAGATAATGCTAGGATTCATGGAAATATTCGCGTTCAACTGCTCTACTTGTGGTTGCAGCACTGTCGCGAAGGGTCAGCTTTCGTGAATCGACGGACTCTCCTTTGGTAAATACCGGTTTGCTGCCCGCCTGATGTGACCATTCGCTGCAGCATTTTCGAGGTGGGTATCACCCACCTCGCGGGGTCGTCGCCGCATAATGCGTTATGCTCCTTGATCTTATTGACGGTCTTCCTTGCGAAATTCTCCTCCACCTCTTTGTAGTATCCGTCGGTGATGCCTTCCGCCCCCAAGAGCTCGTACGTCGTAAGTCCTATAAGTTTCTGTAGATTATTCCTCCATGAACGGGGTTCGATCGGAAGGTGTCGCAATAGTTCGGCGCCCTTGTCCTGCTCGATTTGCAAAGCTTGAGCGAGTGTGGCCGCATGTACGGTGTGATAGCCGGACCTAGGGGTCAGAAAAGGAGTTACGGGAGTCCATGGGATCGGGAGTTGCTGCTGCTCGACGTTGAGGTCCATGTACACGTTTGTTGGAGAAAATGGAGAGATACGCGGAAGCGGGCCGGGCCGGGCCGCAACACCTTAGTAAGCGGCGCGATTATCACCGTGGCAACTATCCGTATTCCGGAAATATCGTGTCTTCCGACCTCAGATCACACAAGCGATTGGCATCTTGCCGCCGCGTTTGAAACACGGCTGATTTCTCGGAGGGGTATCTAACGGGCATATGTAGCAGTAAATTCCGCCACCGTCAAAACCACTTGTAGACCCGGCGAAATGTCTTCTCGACGAGCCGTTAATTCTTTCCTGGAGATGCATTTCTTCAACGCCAACGTAATAGACGACAACTTTAACTCGTTTTTTCCGCGCCTTAATGTGGCTAAAAAGCGTCAACAAGATCGTGAGGGAACGCCTGATACAGTGGGTGTGACGATTGGTATAACGACTGACGACTTCAACGGCGCCGGCTCATTCAACGTCGGGAGCGACAGGAAGCAGACCCAACTCTACTTAGCCCGGAGGGACGGAGTTAGCTCGTTGCATTTCGAGCTTTACTTCGACTTCGACGCGACCGAGCCAAAGGTCCTGCGAATTCGAAACAAGAGTTCCACGCCTCAGGGAACCTACGTCGGCTCAGAACAACTTAAGGGCAATGCTCCATGGACCTTGAAGGCGGGTGTCTCACCAATCATCATGGCAGGGTCAGTCGCGATGACATGTGGCTTTTACCCCTCCAGAATAGACCCGGATACTTGGAAGCACATGCTGCAGAAATCGAAGGACCCTGCCGTTCTGAATGTGGACGGCATGGCCATCAGCTCTTCTCATCTCGGACCAACACCAAGGCAGCTTTTCGAGGCGCAAACCCGGCATTTGCTGATCAACGTACGGACGGCTGAGCATCTCAAAACTCTATACGATCGCATTAATTGGGCCATCTCACCGTATCGTTATAAGTTCCAGAAAGAGTTGCAACCGCCTGTTCACCTCGTACAACGTATAGAGGACAAGCAACTTTTTGCCGTCAAAGTCCTCTTGTTACCCACCTATCTCGAGCACGAGGGGGACAATGCAGAAAAATCGAAATTGCTCGCCAGAATGACCGGAGAACGTGACTTGATGAGTGGATTTGAGCATGACAACATTCTTGGCCTGGTGAATCACGTCACACTGCCAAGAGGGATCTTGTTGCTCATGGATTACGCCCATTACGGGGATCTTCAGAGACTGATTGACGAAAGCGACGAACCGCATGAGGAACACGTAGGGCGAACGGTTTTGGTCCAGTTGTGTAGGGGTTTGGAATACCTTCACAGTAAATCCATCATACACCGCGATCTGAAACCGTCCAATGTCCTGATAACGTCGAGGCATCCGATCCATTGCAAGATCACCGATTTCGGACGATCGATCAATGGGAAGTATGCATACAGTTTCTGCGGTAGTCTTTCGTATATCGCCCCGGAAGTGGCAAAATGCGCCAACAACTCCACCGACGGCTTCCAGTACACCGAAAAAGCCGACATGTGGTCATGCGGGTTGATCATATATGTTCTCGTAACAAAGGGATCGCTTCCGAGTGCTGAAAACATCTTGCGCATGAACGAAGCATACTCTCTCTGGAAACCGACGTCACTTTACAGGATCTCAGTCAGAGGCCAAAGGCTTCTCTCGAAACTCCTATCTCCGGACTCCTCACATCGTCCGAGTGCCAAAGAGTGCCTGGATGATCGGTGGCATGTTGATTTTGAAGGCCTACCGCCGGCTTCGATGACGCATGGCGACTCAGCACCGGAGATGGAGAGTGACGGGTCAGAATCACGGACGGTCACAATGGACAGCGACGTTTACGCCCAGCTGCTTCATGGAAAAGATGGCGAGATTTCGAGTTCGCAGCACACCACCGGTTCATCCGCTGACGGGAAAGGTATGACCTTCCCGAGCGACCGAAAGTCCAGCTATCCATTCAATCCATGCGATGATGTTGGGCAGGGCGAATGCCGAGAACCATCCGATGCAACACAGGACATCAGGGACTCGGAATCCCTCCAAGTCCACGAGGTTAGCAGTGCATTCCGCGGAACCGACGCCTTCCAGCATACCGCTCCAACCACATCAAATGGCAGGCGATCCGTACATGATCGCGAAAACGCTGTGCGGCTACTTGAGGCGGTGGACGAAGCTCCGCCTCGGCAGGGTGCATCTCCGGCCCCCTCGTTGCCGGCGCTGGAAGAGTACGAACGAAGTCGTACGGTGTTCAGAACCGATAGGAAGGATACGATGATCACCATAAAAGAGGCCGGCTGTTGGGTCGACGATGACGAGATTCTTCCCATCGGTGGCAAATTCGAAGAAGAACAACAACGATCGCGGGAGAAGTACGTTGACTTGCCATACTCGTGGCAGGGGATCGACTGGGATGATCGAAGCCTCCGGCAAGAACGAAAACGTGTACAGGTCGTACTCGAAAAGCTGTGCCTGCGGTCGCCCTATACGAAAGCATTGTTCGGCTCGACCGGGAAGACATCTTCGAGCGGAGAGATGGCACCGGCGGATCGATACGTCATCTTTCGCAGCGACCGACATGAGATTCACATCGAGGCGAACATGGGAGAAAAATCCTTCGATCAACATATCTCATATCGGAAGGGCGCTCGACCGAACCACGAATCGGATGACCCGTCACCTGGACACGGTAGGGGCCCGAAGAAAAGACGTGGTGAATGTCACTCATGGCTTACTGGCCGCCCGAGGTCGCTACGTTGCGTTGAAGTTTGCCCAACATCTGTGTACTCGGCCGAGAGCGACGCAGCTGGGGCACGATCTCGAGACATTCATCGTAAAGAAAAGACTATTGCCGACGACGTAGTCCCGGTGTCCATGAAGTTTCCGAGACTCATGAAAACGCTTTTCTTCGGATTTCTCGCCGCGTATAAGATTTATTCGCTTTCTTCGGATGTTGCATATTCTCGCTCTCGTGTTACAACGTAGTATCCGGCGGAGAAATTCACACTCACGCAGAAGGTGCGGACCGTCTACCCGGTCATATCGTCGCCAGCTGACCGTTTCCAGTTCATCCTGCTCTCCGTCCTGACCATCGGCTTCATCAGACTTACCTTTGTCCTTTTTTTCAATCAAAGTTACGCGCTTCAGGATTCTAGGCTGGATATTCATCGCCATTATCATGTCTTGGACGGTCTCGTTTTTCTTCGCCGTCCTTTTCTCCTGTGGCACGCACATAGATGTAGGCATTGCTCCAAATCATAGACACCCCAGCTGATCAATCGCACCCAGGCAAATTGGGGTAACTCGGCTACCCTGGACGCATATTGTTTTTATCAAGTTCGGTATTGACACTGCCATGGCGATATCCGATGCGATGATTGATGTTGGTGTTTTGATACTACCGGTTGTACCAGTAAGTCGCATCCGTAGTATGCGAACATGACTTGTTGAGTCTCTGATGGCCTTTTCTGAACAGACGTGCCGTCTGCGCATGAGCAATTGGCGTAAGGCACTGGTTCTCGTCACTTTCTCTCTGGGCATCTTGTAAGTATCGGGCGTTTGACGAGAATCGGAATAAATGAGCTCATGCTTCGCAGCTCTGTTGGAGCCAGCTTGACCCGGATGGTGCTATCGATACAACTTGTCGAGTTCATATACTCTCTACACGAAGCGATGGACTTGGCTGACAGGTACAGAATTTGAGACAATCGGAGATGTTTACGGGATCGAAGCGATGGCAGATCCGATAGGTATAACTTGCTCCGATCTGTGGTCGATATCTCGCGATGGCAGATCCGATAGGTATAACTTGCTCCGATCTGCGGTCGATATCTCGCGATGCTAACCGTGTGCTAGGCGTTGTCTCAGTAGATCTATGGTGGACGGTAAGTTCGGGAGTGCTCGCTTCATCCTGCTTCGACGTACGGGCTAATCTTGTTGTAGTATGCCGAGATAGGAATCGGTTGCTTGGTGAACAATCTTCCACCAACCATCGGACTGTTTCGCGGCAATGGCCAAACAGCACACCGAGTTCTTCGAATGAACTTTTTCAATCGCACTAGCTTGACGAGCACTTCAACCAACACGATACACCGGGCTACAGCTGTCGGTACGGTAGTCACGCGAGAATGATACGATGGGCAGTTTTCGGGTATTGAGTCCAGCGAGACGACACGCAGCAAGAATTTCACGACAGCACTGTGAAACTCTCATTCAATCCGCATGGGAAAATTTGAGGTACCTTTGATATCATGCTCCCGAAGGAAAGAGTCGTTGCGGACTCGATCAGCAACACGGTATCCGGCGCCGGACAGAACTAAAGTGGAATCGAAGCGTTTCCGGGCGATATCTGTGGCCCCGCGAGACTTGAGGCGAAGCAACTGCAGCGTCTTTCGTAAGGATCAAATCTTGCTCGGCGCGTTGCAGAATTCATGCAAGTTGGACAGAATCCGGAAGATCAGCGTTGCCACTATTACAAGTCAGCCTGTTCCGTCGTCAACATGTGTTGGACTCGGCGAAATAACTGCGTAGATTGGCACGAATCACAACGGCATGTAAACTGTGTACCACGCGATCTGCAGCACCGCTTGTCGATCCTTAGCTTTGTCCGAATCTCTCATCGCCCGATCCGTACAATACTTTATTCAGTCTGTCAGATGACCCTTCCAACATAGTCTTCGAAAGGGAAAGAGGAAACCATCGGACATAACGAGCATGGGTGTCAACAGGGGCCGAGACACAGATGAACGTCCGAGTAAGTCCGAACGAATCGTTATCCAAACAAATTTCCATCCATGACCGGCTACAACTGGAGCCTTATGACAACCTTTTCCGATTCCTGCAAATCCTCGGCCTCGTCGCTCGATGCCGCCAAAGCTCCATCTATGTAGCTTTTCACCATCCGGTGTGCGTTTTCTATCTCCGTCCGATCCAGCATATGAACATATCCCTCGCACGCGATCGACTCGGAATTGCCATCGAAGCACTCTTGATCGATAAATCGCATCAAGCCATGGCCACAAAATCATCCCCCCTCGATTTGCAGGATGCAGGAGAATCATTCGTCTTACGAGTCGACGGGGCAATCGACGAAGCTCCTGTAAGGAAGACCGAGGGAATTGCCTGGATTCTGGTTGTACTCGCCATCGACTCCAGCGTCCTGCCGAGCGCGCTAGACAACACTATAGTGGTCGACGTGATCCCTTCAATGACGACGTCTCTCGAAAGACCGGAGCTTCTCCCATGGCTATCCGTCGGGTCAGTATCGATCTTCTATTCCGAAGTGCAACGGCATGCCCACTGACCGGTTTGCGACGACGGATTCATGATAGGTGGAGTGGGTGTCACGCTACCGTTCGGCAAAGCTTTTGGCTTGTTCGACGTCAAGTGGCTGTACATACTCTCTCTCGCCCTGTTCATGGCGGGCTCGGCGCTCTGTGGTGCGGCGCCCAATATGAACGTGGCTATCGTTGGCCGTGTCATTGCCGGAGTCGGAGGAACCGGCATGTATCTCGGCGTGATCACGCTGCTCTCGGTGAATACGAATGAGAGGGAAAGACCCATGTATCTCGCGTTGGTGTAAGCCCTCTGATCGAAACGCGCCTCGACCTGCCGCTGACGTGTACGCCTGCAGGGGAATCGTGTTCGGCGTTGGAACCTGCGTCGGACCGCTCATCGGTGGCGCATTCGCGGAGTCCTCTGTCCACTGGCGTTTTGCATTCTACTTGAACCTGATCATTGGCGGCCTTCTGTGCTTGGAACTAGAATGGTTCAGAAACCGTACGCTACCAAAGTCTGGCTGGCAAGGACCACATGACAGGGCCACTGTATAGACAAAAGTTAGGTCTGCTGTTTTGTTTCTTCGAGTTGCTCGGTAGAAATGCAACCTCTTCACCGCTGTGCGAAATCAAGTCAAGTTAGGTTCAAGTCTACGACACGTTTGAGTTGTTTCTGTTATAGTATGAAAAGAGGTTTATTTCGTCAAGTGACAACTCAAGAGTCCTACGATATCGACCATGCGTGTGACCAGGCGACGAAGAATTCGTCGTCGCTAATAGAAGCGTAGGGTGGACTGAGTCGGTAGATTCTCTGCGTGGATCGTGATGATTGAGCAGGGAAGGTATAAGGCAATGGTCAATGGGTGTGATTCATTGAGTAACATAAGTTGAGCACGAAGACTCTTAACTACAGGAACATAGGAAAGCTATATACGTGTCTTCGTGTCTTCGCAGCAGAGGTCTGCTCGTAGTAGCAGATAACGTGACCTTGGCCTGGGGCCAGGACTCGGAGTGCGCCTTGCCGCGTACTTCGTGACAGTATAGCTGGGACACCCTTTAAGAGATAATATTAAATATACGGTAGCGCTATCTAGATGTAATTAATGTAGAGGGAGGGCATACTAAATAGTAGTTCAATTCAATTCAATTCAGCGAGGTTCAGCTTAGTCTCTATTGGTCATCAAATCAGCACTATATCAAAGGTTCTGAACCTTTATTCGTAACTAAGAAACCTACACCAACTTCCGAGTTAACGAAAATTCTGCCCCAAGGGTGTACTGTGCCTGTACTGTGCCTTACCCTTCGCTCGTACGGCTTCACGCCATTATTGACTCGATTGGTCGTGTTGAAAGCGAAACCTGACACGTCTCCGCACCTATGGCTGAGCTATCTGAGCATGAATGCATGATTATCCAAAGATATGGCCTAGAGGCGAATGTAGGACGTCTACGAAGTGCATTACGAAAGATCATCGAGCCGGACGGTGCAGGCTCGCAAAGAACCGAAACATCCTCGGACGAAAATGCGGGAAGCGACACGATAAACCCATACGATGAGCTCGGTCAGTCCAAATACTTTGGGTTATACTACTCAACTGACATGAATAGATCCCAAAAGCGCTGTCTTCATCCTTCTCGCCACTCTTCACAATCACGAAGTTGCGAAGGAGCTCCGGTCAAAGCAAAGCAAAGAAACGATAAAGGAGGGGCTCATAGGCTTGTGCTCTCGCCTGAGCTCAGATCTCATGAGCACCACGGCATTCCTCCCACTCGTACGTGCTGTTGTACAAGAGAAGCCAGACATAGAAGTGTGGAAAAGGGTCATGGCGATCATCGACTCCTCATGGCGAACGTTGTTCAAATTTCCTCCCGAGTTACGCGATTTGATCTATGGTTATGCAACAAGCGATTTTCGAGCTCGAATATGGAGTCGCTCCCGTCGCCGAAGGAATCTCGGCATCCTGCAAACTTGTCAACAGATACGAAAGGAAGCGTACAAGCTATACTACAAAAACACGACCTTTTGCGGCGACAGTTATGATTGCATCGACTGGCTCTTCACGCTCGATACGGCAACTCGGTCCCATGTGCGCCAAATCTCCATCGACTATATGCTGGATCCGAAAGGCAAGGTGTCCTTTACTAGGGAATTTGCGGAAATCGCGGAAGTCCGTGAAGTCCCAGGTCTCAGCCCCGATTGTGCCGTCAAGGCTTATCACTTCATGCCACCAGACGCCGAGTGAGAGAAGTCTGGATCTCTCGAAGCGCTTGAGACCTGCTTACGGCTTGAGGAAGACATTATAAACAACTCTCCTGGAAACTGATGTAGCTGGTGGAAATTTGTTGGCGAAGTCGCGTGACGGCTCATGGGTCCTTCACTGCAAAGCACGGAGCGGATCTTGTTCATATCGGATCAATGCCATGACACCGCCACTACCTAAACCTTTGGTAGTGATCAACTACCTTATACCCAGGTTCCAGGTCCAAAGTCTCTTGGTCCCATTCTTCGCACGGCTTGGACTTGTGTTTACAACTCGGAAACTTGTTAAGAGGAGTAATGGCAAGGAATATATTAACATGGCCTTCTGTACCGGGGTGAAACTTGGCGATTATGGCACCCACCAACGACGCGTCTGGCTTCAGGATTTTGACTTGTTCGGGGAGTGGCGATTTGTGTTCCTAGCCCTGTATTAGTCTTAGAGTACTTTGAGACAAACTAGCAAAATATTGTCAACAACTTTCTTGCATAAATCCTCCTTTCCTTTGCTGATGTACTCGTCTGCCGCTGCAGTACATTCTTCCGAATTGGCGACACTCGGCGTCAACAACCAGCCCTTCCGAGTGTCCGTCATAAGATCTCCCTGAGATATACAAGCAGAGTTTGGCAGAAGCAGACATGTAGACCTGACAATCCCTTGGTGACGTAGATGTTTTCCGAGCCGATTTCTCGAGGGACTGGATGGGAGGTGAAGGGGGCTGGATCTTCAGATTCGATCGGTATCAAACAAAAATATGCCCGGCAGTAGAGGTGTCGTCGTTATGCGAATACATTTATATGGTTGCAAGGAATTCCTCATATGAATATCCTTGTTCCTCGTCTTATCGTGAGAAAGATGTCCGTACCTGCCCTACGTAGACCGGGTATTCCCAAAGAACGGAGGCTCGAATTACGAAGATATTCGACAGACCCAGCCGGTTGATTGGTTTGAGAGCAGATTTGGCCGAAGAATTCGACAATCTACCGTCTCCGAGTGGAAGGACCTGGATAGCGATATCATTACTATAATGATGAAGCGCGAACGTCCTGCGCATTGGCCGGTCCTTTCGGTGCGAACAGCAGGTCCTTCCGTCCGACGACCTTCTACGTAACCAAGCCCGAAGATTCCGGTATCGACTCGACGAATATGAAGAGCTGGAGGCTCCTATTCCTATTCATTTCAAGAATAGGAATAATATTCGGGCTGGAAAGATGCACGGAGCAGAAGCAGCGGATCAGGTACACCTTCTTCGGTCTCTTCTGCACCGATACCAGCCGAAGGAAATGTATAATTGCGACGAGACGGGGCTCTTCCGGAAGTACACGCCTGAGGAATGGTTAGCTACCCAGCAAGAAGAAGGAGAAGGTTGGAATAACGCACCAACGCTGATGGTAGCGACAAGCTTCCGCTCTGGGTAATGGGTAAGAGTGCCCGACCCAGGGCATGGCAGTTCTTCCGCTCGATAACTTCTCCGCGCACGAGTCCGCTGTCCGGTCAATCCAGCACCAGCTTCCGAATATACTCGTCTATCCAGTCCTTCAAGAGCCGATATCGAAGAAGCCGGATACAGTAGAATCCTCTTACTACTGTGAGCTCTGCGCCGGTCAATTCAAGCTCGGGATTCGGTTACTTCAACGACCATCTCCATCGAAAGAGCCCGTTCGAATTGAAGAGCAGGTATATCATTTGGTGCGGAGACTACACCAACAGGGCCGAATATCAGAGGCTATGAATATGCAGAAGTTTTCATGAAGAGCAGGTATTCGATTCGGAGGAAGATGCGGAGACCTCCATTCCGGGAGAGCTGAATTTGTAATCAGACGCGGAAAGAGACGAAAAGGAAGAGGTGGGTACCGGGGGGTATCGATTCGGGGAGGTCTTGTCCACGTTCGGGGAACAGCAGGACGACGGAGAACCTTGGAATATACTGGATTCGAATCGACGAAGGCCGCTATGGGATGGTGATCGACATCGAGCTTGGAACTGTAGTGGAAGATGGGAAAAACACTCGAACAGAAGGCAAGCGTATGACCGGTACTCGCAAGTACATGGCGATTGAAGTGCTTCAACTAGGGTTCGCTGGAGGCCGAAGGGACATCGAGCACACGTATCGGCATGATCTTGAGTCATTCTTTCACGTGTTCCTGGACATGTGCATCAACTACGGCTAGGACAAAGGGAAGGGGCCGAGGCGCGACGAGCTCAGAGACCGGTACATCGGTGACGACTATCGACGCATGTATATTGCAAAGCTGGGGTATATGGGCCTCACAGGGTTCAAGGCTTCCGTGCTCACCAAGTTTCCTCCGGCGTTCGAGTGTCTGAAGGACTTGGCGATGGAACTGCGAGATCTGCTCTTCCTTCGTCTTCCGGGCGGTGAACTACGCTATGTGGGACCTAAGAACTTAACATACACAGAACACGGGTTCAATAACGGATGTGTTTTGGAGTGTGGCGTTCCATTTCTGCGCGTAAACGTTTGTAAAATATCGTAGTTTTTATTTTGGGCTTCTAAACGCACGTTGCCATGCAGCATTCAGTTTGGCGATACGACATCCGTTGTCGGAGTCTTCAGCCTGTGGCCGTGGTACGAGGACCATCTTATAGTGTTCTTACTCGACGCTTGGAGAGGTGTGCACAGGACCGTGATCGGCGGTGTGATCGCGTCGCCTCCTGGAAGGGAGTTGTACTTGTGGAGTACTCGGGTGAAGAGGGTCGAGGTAGAGCCGAAACCGATACAGCGTTGAAGGTACGACTGAAAGCATTGATTTGTTCCACATGGGAAACTACATGCTCGTTTTCAGGAATTACTCACGATGCTTACTCTGTGCTTCCGTTAGAACGTACTGTGCCGTACAACGACATCATGGTATCAGGCCTCGTCCCTCGTTGCTTGCTGCCAGATTTCACATGGTCCGACCATCATCATCGCCGTCCCCTCGCTGAGCAAATACCGCCTTCTCCTCCACCAGCACACCCTCGCATCCGCCGCTTCTGGGGCCGTGTACACACGTTACTACGATGGTTTTCGGTGCATTATTGCAAGTGGATCGGGATTCCCTTCGACAATCAAATCATCCAACTCCCATTCGGACTTTTACTTAAATGGTCCGATAATATAAGAGAAGAGGAAGTCCTGTCCATGCAGGTTGCCAGAAGGGCTGGTTTTCCCGTACCTCGACTCCTATGCTACGGAGATCATCCTGATACACCGCATATACCAATCTCGATATTGATGACCCGTGTTCCCGGCGACGAGCTAGGTCAGGTATATGAGCAGCTCAGTGACGAAGAGAGGAAGTCGATTTTACGGACTCTTCAGACCTATCTCGGAGTAATGCGTCGATGGGCGAACCCTTGGGGTCAACAAAGGATATGCTCTTCGGAAGGAACCGCGATCAGAAGCGTCCGTATTCCCAACCACGTTGCTGGTCCATTCGACTCGGAAAAGGATTTCAACGAATATCTTATACGGCCATCCTGGAGGGGCGGGTTCGCATCCGAGGTAGCGTATAACGAAGCGCTTGACATGGCTAGAGGAATGCAAAGGTATCCGCACCGCGTTGTTTTCACCCATGGCGATCTCAAACACCACAATATTCTGGTAAAGGACGGCCAGATTACAGGCTTCCTTGACTGGGAAAGTGCAGGGTTCTATCCCGACTACTGGGAATACACGACAGCGCTAAGATTCGTGCCGAAGGACTTCTGGTGGTACGATTTTGTCGTTGAACTTGGGGGCGGCCCTTATCTGGCGGAGTTGGAGTGTGAACGTGCGCTGACTTCTCTAACAAGCGAATCTTATTCTTGGTGATACCCCTTCGAAATTGCCCGTCGTATCACGCATCAAGTTTCCGATCTACTTGTATTCCTTCTGCATGTTTCGCCTCAAGGCTACAGCACCTTTATATGGCTGTTCAAGTCCCTTACTCCAAGTCGGGAGTCCAAATTCAACCAGTCAAAAATTTACGACTTCAGTGGTCGAGGTTTCCCTCCCGAGCTCTGCGACTCGCACGCTGGACGAAGTTATTGCGCTGGTCATGACTCCAAGCGACACCGTTCCGATGGGCATTGATTCCAGAACGGTAATGCTGTGGTGAGCTGATAATATCGTATGATCTGAGCATCGTTGTAGCATACACGTTACCGTCAGAAGTCCGTAGATCCGTCGGAATCGGAGGTTGGAGTATCGGACGACCATCCGGACCGGGTCGAGTTACCGGTGCTGGGCGAGGCGCCGATGTCCGGGCGTGGGAGTACCCTCCGGAAGAAGTGGAAGAAGCTTGCGCCGCCGGAGGTTGGGCGGAAGAGCTCGCGATGGCCGATGGGGCGGAACTTCCGACGATCGGAATCGTCGTCTGCGGGAGAGGTGGCATATCCGGCACGACTGCCCGCATGGGGTGCGTGGCATAGATCCTCAGCTTTCCGTCCAGATAGGTCGAAGACAACGTGTATGCGTTTCCATCATAGATGGGTTCCGGATTCCGATAGTTCTGCAGATGGAACATGGCGCGAGCTCCGGTTGCACCATCATTCACCATTTGCCTGGTGGCTACATCCGTCGTCCCGGACCGTGACTTTCCCTCGAGGAAAAAGTTCGATGCCGCTGGAAGAGAGTTGCCGGTGGAGGACATGATGTACTCGTCCAAGTCATGCTTGACACGATCGTCGATGGTAAAAGGTGCCACTCCGTAGTACAGATCAGGTTTCGGTCGTGCCACATCCGGGTCGAATGGTTTTGTCCTGAACTGCCGATTCTGTGCGCTATTGAATCCATCATCGTCCGAACCCTTCAGGCGCGGCAGAACCGCATCCAAGATACGACTTTCCGGGGTGGATCCGCCGGAATCTGTGAGAGTGGACATGCCAGCGTCTTGGTGTGCCGCTTTGTAGTTCCAATATTCGATGTCAGGGATGACCGATGGCGAAGTCGATCGACGAGGACGATCCAAGACTTGTCCCAATTCATCAAAGTTGCTCGGAAGTGGTAACCAGTTCCCGTCGATTCTATGATCCGGCGGGAAAACACCACTCTCACGCAACCTTCGCTCAAATTCTCCACCATAGGGGGTTGTGGATCGTGATCTCGATCGAGATCTCGCCTGAGAACTCTCGGGAGGAGGATAAGGAGAGCTGTGTCCGCTGCCCCGGCCACGACCACGACCACGACCACGAGACGAGCTGCCAGAGCGAGATTGGCTCTTCGTCGCCGGAGCTTTCTGTGCAGAGTACTAAAAACTGGTGAGCATGACCTGCATCATCCGATGGAAAGAGATACCTACTCCACGAAGAGAAGCGAGATCGAACCCACCGCTGCTGGCAATTTGATTTAGGCGATTGTTGTCTGACTGAGTTAAAGGACCCTCTCTCAACTCCCGGCCCGTGGAGCGGGAAGCTGGCTTCGACCTTGTGCGTCGATCGAATTCACGCAACGATGTGGTGGTGCATGTAACCATCAACAATGTGTTCCAGAAATATGGAGAGTAACGGTGTTTCTTTCTTCTTGCTTTCTTGATGTTGCGTTGATCACTTGATTGAGAGAGTGACCTCTCTCGTTTCCGGGTATCGGAAACCATGTCTGAAGCAGTGCGTTCGACCATTTTATATGATGTTGAAGTTCCAACTACGGCACAGTCAGTAGTCAGGCGTCAAGTTAAGCTGGAACGACCGCAAGCCGCAAGCCAGCCCCCGTCGCTGGCTGCCTACCTGTCCCATGAAACAACCGAAAATTTGGTTGGACAAGAACTCATCTTTTACCCGTCTGTCAGTCGATCCTCAAACACGGTGACGATAGACATGGTCTTAATGGATGCATAAGAGGATGGCAAGCCTCAAAACTGTGAGAGGCTGTACGTTGAAGATCGACCAGTCGCAAATGGATCCGTTCATCTCCAAAATTCAAGCTAGGCAGATATAAGGTCACTGTCTGGTTCGCAAGTTAGGAGAGGGCGGCTAGGATAGGCCAGTCTACACGTCTGCTTCCTTGCATATGAGCTCGTCTACTAACGTTCAATAGGTCAACATACTAGCACAGGAAAAGAAGTGGCGATATGGATTGTCCGGCCTCACCAAAATCAACGAGCACTCCGTGGGATCAACTTCTCTTGCCATCTGTGCAGCTTATTGGCAGATTCTCGAGGCTCTCACCGGCGAAATGTGATGACCCACGCTGCTTCTCGGAGTATCCTTATCCAGAGTCGAAGGTCTCCCGATTAGTCCGAGACCGGTAGCACAGGTATTTGCGGAGGCTATCTTGTTTGTTTCGAGACGGTTCGCAACTTTGCAGTTTCACGGAAGTCCACCCCTTATTCATCGGTCGTGGTGGCACGCCTGGTCTCGTTCGCCGACTAACTGGACACATCTGTGTAATATCCATTCTACACTCGGACTTCACCGGAAAGTCACAGAGAGACGTGCTGAAGCAGGTATTTCATGATGCAGCTTTCTCCTAGCGTCCGGGTTGCAGGGTGTATATCCATCCGTAACCTACCGATTGAGAGGTGTAACGCACTTGTGACTCTGGATGTGTCTCTCGCTACCATGCAGGTCTATACTGATCGTCAGACGGCCTCAAATCTTTTACCGCTGCCATCGCCCTGCCGTAACCGACCGAGTTATGCCGGCTGACATTGTGCCCCAGCACATCGCACTCTGCAGAATGCCCTGCAGTTTTGAAGACGAGAGCCTGACCATCATCGTGACAGTCTGGTAAGGAATGGTTCCGGTAACAGTTCGTGTGGGAAGGATGGTTTTTTTCTATTCGTTCAAGCTAGCTGGGCTATATGTAATGCCTGCAACATTTCCCCACACACTCCGGTCATCTCTTCGGTTTGGAAAAGGCGTCTCGAGGCTAACACTGGAATAGCGTACTCAAAACATGTACATGAATAGGATTTATTTTGAACCAGGCCCAGTCGGATAGAACTATAGCACTCGGCGGAGAAACTCGTACCGATTGCCTGGACTCTTTTCGAAGAAGAAGATCCTTACCGACCTACTGTCGAAAGATGCTTAGCGTATCGGTATTGTCTTAATTAACTCGGAGTTACGGGCGATGTGGTTATCGCCGTCGTACCTGGAGAGTTAATGTAACATCTAGCTAATTCTATCCGGTAAGATCGCAAGTAGGAGGTGTTGTCGAGAACAGTAGTATATAGGTCACACACTTATGTATAGCTTCTTGCATAGCTTTGTAGCACTAATTAATCTAACTAATTATAGTATTCCTAGTCTTGTCTTTAAAGGAAACTGTTACGTTGCCTCGGTAGAGAGGGGCACGGGTAATGGATTACTCACACAAGGTGTGCACAAGGTAGGTCAGGCTGGGGCAGAGTAGCGGAGGAGGTGTATTGCCTACGTGGGGATTGAGTGGGCAATCGAGAGGCAATGGGTCAACGGAGGTGATTCATTGAATAACATAAGTTGAGCACGAAGACTCGTAACTATAGAGACATAATAAAGCTATATACCTGTCTTCGTGCCGTAGCAGCAGAGGTCTGCTTACCGAGGGTAAGTCACGTGACTCCGGGCCTGGGGCCAGGACCGGGAGTGTGCTCTGCTGCGTACTTCGTAACACCTCTATACTAATTAGGGACCTTTAGTAGTCTAAAGGTAGGTAATTTAAGATATATTATAGAAGTAATTATTAGTAATAGACTAATATCTAGCTATTTTATACGTAGGAACGCGTTGAATTAACGTAGAGACAGGTTAAATATATGGAGGGAAGAGGCTTCTCCTTCGGAGGGGCAGAGGTTACGTGAATCAGCACTATATCAAAGGCAGGAAGGTTCTGAACCTTTATTCGTAACTAAGAAACCTACACCAACCCCCGAGTTGACGAAAATTCTGCTCGAAGGGTGTACGATCACGACAACGGAATGACGTCTCCGGCGAAAGAAGGTGAATCATCCGTCGACGAATTCGAACGCATCGCCGATGAATTCCTGAAGTCGGTCGGTCACGAAGAGCCAGCACCGAGCGAGTCGGAACGCGAGCGAGCCATCAATTTCCCACCCGTCACTCCCAGGGAAGCATCATGCGGTGGAATCGCGGGCGATGGCGATGAACTCGGTGCGCTCTACGATAAGGAGTTGGAAGTTCTGGAGGGATACCGCGAGTTGTATCTCAAACAGGCCGTCAGCGATACCATCAACACGGCCTACGGATTTCGGACCCATCGTGATCAATTCATCGGCTTCGTGATGCTCTTTCAGGCGAAATGTGACATGCTCAGAATGTGAGGTTTTGTCAGGTATCCATATCGGCATGTATGCACTGATGATGTTCCAGGCACACCAACAAGATAGCTTGCACCAAAGGCCTCGCGAGTGTGGACAAAGCTCGCCCATATTATGGCCAATTCCCAGGACATATTTTCAAGGTTGTCGAAGCACTTTGGGATATCAAAGAAGATCTCAATCCTGCCGAAGTCCGAACGCTTTCGACGTGGTTGAACATCCCACAGCAAACGCTCAAACACATGTGTCGGTGGGTCGTTTACGCAGTGCCTCGGACACATGGTTGACGATGTCGACAGTCACGGCGCGCAGATTCGTCATGAGGAACATCGACGCGGCGCAACGGCTGCTGTTCCGTGATAACGAAGCGATTCGAAGAGCGGTCGGGAGGTCGAGCAACAGCAAAGCTCACGGATGGCTGCAAGATGCAAGGTTTCAACCGGTCGTGGATACCAAGATGGATTAGATCAGGCCGATATACCAGGGATATAGCTCCGCTGAGGTCCAATTCTGCGAAACAAGGCATTCGCAAGTTTCGTTTGTACGGTTTGCAGTCATGCACCTGGTTAGAAGTGGCAAACCGAGAAGCTCATCCGAGGTCGCTCGTGTGTAGTACCGGTACCCAATACCCGCGTCTACTACTCTAACCACCATCTCGCATTGGTGGTATCTTATAGATTTATGTGTTCTTTCACCTGAGCAGTCAGGCAAATGGGCAGAGACAGAGCAGTCAGGCAGATGGGCAGAGACAGAGCATTCAGGCAGATGGGCAGAGACAGAGCACCATGGCAACTCCCTCAGCCTTGATCACAATCGAATCCCCCTCCTCGGCTCTCCCCAAGATGGGCAGTGGTAAAGCTGGAATGTGCACACTTTGTCTTAGATTATTCGAAGCCGGAATGGTGCTTTCGAACAAGATACTTCACCAAATCTGCACAAAGTTCGGAACGGCATCTCTTCAGCAGCCAAATGTTTCGTACATCAAGTGAAAATAATGCGAGGCAGTCTTTCCAATTGACCAGAATCCGCACTGAAGTTCAGAATTTCCATTAACGGTAAAGCTTCGCTCGAGGGATACGTCATTGGAAGCTAACGGATGGTCTTCTATTTTTTTTTTGCTACCCTCCATCAATGCATGTAATTGTTATTGATAGACACAGAACTCTGGCTAGGAATTTCGGTCTCTAACAGGGCAATATGGCAACTCCCTCAGCGTTGACGACAATCGAATCCCCCTCGTCGAGTCTCCCCAAAATTGCCAGCGGCAAAGTGCGCGACCTCTTCGAAATGGACTCGAAAACATTACTGTTCGTGGCGAGCGACAGGATTTCAGCGTTCGATGTGATCATGAAGAACGTGAGTTTTGGATACTCTCATATCGGCATCTAAAAACCACCCTACCTCCATCCCTACCTTTATCCCCCAAGTTAACCCCCCCAAAACTAACATTATTCCCCAGGGAATCCCGAACAAAGGCCCCCTCCTGACCAGCCTCTCAACCTTCTGGATCCATCTCCTGAGCACTCACCTCCCCTCCCTCCGAACTCACTTCCTCACCCTCGACCTCCCCCCTGCCATCCCCTCCTCCTCAACCCATCTCTTCTCTGGCAGGAGTATGCAGGTGCGCCGGCTCCGGCCTCTGCCCCTGGAGTCGATCGTTCGGGGTTACATGGCGGGATCGGCTTGGAGCGAGTACCGGCAGCACGGCACGGTTCACGGGGTGGAAGCGCCCGAGGGACTGCGGGAGGGCGAGAAACTGCCGACGCCCATCTGGACTCCGAGCACAAAGGCTGAGGTCGGGGGGAAGGATGTGAATATTTCCCCTGCCCAGGCGAAGGAGTTGGTCGGGGAAGCGGTGGCGGGGATGGTGGAGGAGGCGAGTTTGAGGGTTTATCGGGTTGTGAGTGAGCTTCTCTTTCTTTGTTCTTTTGTTGCTGTTCGGAGGGGTTGGTCTTCTCTCCTGTTTCCCGGGTTAGGCATTTTCTTCATCGATGACTTACTGCGGCGGTGGACTGACCGGCTACGATGGGCAGGCCAGCGAGTACGCTCTCGGACGAGGCATCATCATCGCGGATACAAAGTTCGAATTCGCCCTCGACGAGGTCACCGAGGAGATCGTGCTCATCGACGAGGTGCTCACGCCGGACAGTTCGAGATTCTGGCCGGCCGAAGACCACGAGGTCGGCGGCTCGCAGAAGAGTTTCGACAAGGTATGCCTGCCGCACAGCACGGATGATATGAGGCTGACCCTCCGGCAGCAATTCTTGCGTGACTGGCTCACGAGTTCGGGTCTCAAGGGCGAGCAAGGCGTGACGATGCCTGACTCGGTGGTGCAGGAGACGGCAGGCAAGTATCGGGAAGCTTACGAGAAGCTTACGGGGGAGGCTTGGGCGGGGTGAAAGAAGGGGGCGAGACTTGGGCGGG
>JAOSBP010189701.1:0-13734 GCA_027563825.1 Erythroxylum mucronatum
AGGGAAGTTTTCCTAGACCTTAGAGAACAATAATCCTTTTTCATCAGTCTTGTCCTCTGATAAGTTTTTTCTGTCTTATTTTTGACAAGCTTTTTCGATCTTTTCTCCTCTCTGTTTTTTCTCTCTTGTTTCTTCTATGGAATCTGCAGAGGTAAATTTTCTTAATGGAAAATGTCATCAAATGACCATTGAAGAAACGGAGGAAGAAGGGGTGGTTATTGAAGCAGGGGATATTGAAGGTGTGCTTGACATTCGCTAGAGTTTAGTAGGAGGCTTTTTAGAGAAAAAATCAATTCATGCGCAGTCGATGAAGGATACATTGGCATCACTATGGAGACCTGTTATGAGTGTTTATGTTAAGGATCTTGATCCTAACAGATTTATCTTTCAGTTTTTTCATGAACGGGATATGCAAAGGGTAATTGATGATGGACCATGGACGTTTGACAATCAGCTGTTACTGATTAAAAAGTTTTATTCGACTGATCAACCGGAAACTATCGTTTTGCATAAGGCTGATTTTTGGGTGCAGGTTCACAAATTTCCAGTTGGCTTTATGTCTGAAAAAGTTGCCCAGACAATCAGAAGTTTCATTGGTGATTTTGTTAAGTCTAATCTGAACAATTTTATCGGCATCTGGCGTAATTATATGAGAATTCGAGTTACGGTGGATGTTAACAAGGCCATCAAGCATGAGATGAAGATTAAGCGACAAGGTGGTGAGTGGGTCAATTTAGCTTTTAAGTATGAGAGATTACATACTGTTTGTTTCATTTGTAGCATGTTAGGCCATACTGAAAAATTCTGTAAGGTTGTTTACGAGATAACTGAAAGAGATGTCCCAAGGAAGTTTGATGAATCCATCCGTGCTAATGTGAGACAATCACGACCGGTGATGGGTAGCTAGTGGATTCGTGAAATGCCACGGCGAATTTGAACTTCGGGGAGTATGGGGGAGACGATGGCGAAGGCGATGACAGTTGACAAAGCTGATTTTGGAAGGACCGACAATTATGGAAGCCATATGGCAAGTAGCGCTAACGATTCGGTGTTGAATGCCAAGATTGTAGCTGGTAGTGGGAAAGGAAAGGAGATTGTGGAGGATTCTAGTGATAAAGAGAGGACTGCGTCACTTATCAGGGCTGATGAAGGAGTCATTTTGTTGGACTTAAAATGAAGACGTATGGTCGATAATCAGGGAATGGAGGAGGATGTGTCTGGGCCTGATAATCAGGGAATGGAGGAGGATGCGTCTTGGCCTAAGAATAGCCACATGATTCCTTTTCCTTTGTGTTCAAAAAATGTATTATTGGCGGGACCTGTGGAATAGGTCCGCCAATCCTCATGAGTTGTATAAGCTGGAATTGCCATGGGATGGGTAACCCATAAGCAATTTGTATTCTTAAGGACATGGTTTCCACTAAAAAAACCCAAAGTGCTTTTCCTTATAGAAACTCTATGTAGTAGGGAAAAGTTAGATTGTGTAAAAAACTTGTTGGACTTTGAAGGTTTATTTTGTGTCGAGCCTGTAGGACAAAGTGCGGGACTAGCTTTGTTATGAAAGAGTAAAGATGATGCTCGTCTGCTAGGGGATTCTCGCAGACATATTGATGTCGAAATCTGTAACAAAGGGATGGAAAGTTGGCGTCTCATAGGCTTTTATGGAGAACCAAACTGTAATAGAAGGGAGGAGGGCTGGAACTTACTTCGAAATCTTGCCACTAAATCGACTTTGCCTTGGGTTTCTATTGGGGATTTCAATGATATTCTCCATCAATCAGAAAAGAGTGGAGGTAACCCTCATCCAGATCGTCTCCTTTTGGGTTTTCAGGCTGCTGTTACGGACAACAATTTGGTTGATTTGGGAATGCATGGCTACGGGTTTACTTGATCTCGTGGCAACGATGTTGAGGGTTTGATTGAGGAACAGTTAGATCGTGCTTTGGCTTGTTCAAGTGGATTCGGAAGTTCCCCTATTATAAGGAGAGCAATTTGGATGTAACTTCTTTTGATCATTCTCCCATTTTTCTGGATCCTATGGCTATTTCATTTCAAGTGGGCGTTAAAAGATTCAAGTTTGAAAATGCTTGGTTAAAGGACTCCCAATTTCTCTCTGTGGTCGAAGAGATCTTGCGTCAAAATAATGGACTTCCTTTGCGGGACATGTTGAAAGTTTGCAGTGACACTCTAGCAAGTTGGGGGAAGGAGATAACAGGGCAATTCAAGGAGAAGCTCACTAATTTAAAGGTTGATATGAAACGGGCTCGTAAGGGAGAGGGTGGACTGTCTGAGGTTGATTTTCGTCAGTTTCAAGAACAATATCACAAAATACTTCGATAGCAGGAAATCTTCTGGCGACAAAGATCTAAAATGTTGTGGCTTCAAGATGGGGATTCAAATTCAAAAATGTTTCATGCGGTTGCTTCTAAGTGGAGGTGGAAAAATCATACCACTCAATTAAAAGATTCCACAGGAGTGACTAAGGATTGGAATTCTGGTTTGGCTGATATTGTTGTGGATTACTTTAAGGATCTTTTTACAGCAACTCAAGCAAGTACAGGTAATGTTGCTGCTACTCTTGTGCCAAAAGTTTCTAAAACTCATAATGATATTTTGTTAAAGCCTGATATGGTAGAGGAGGTAAAGTGTACAACTTTTAGTCTTCATCCTGATAAAGCTCCTGGCATGGATGGGATGAACACGACATTCTACTAGAATTGTTAGAAAATTGTAGGGGAGGATGTAATTCGGGACTACCTTCATTTTCTTCATAGTTGTTATCTGCCTGAAGATTTGAATAAGACATCCATTGTTTTAATTTCAAAGAAGAGTTCACCAGAGACTTTGGTAGATGTGAGGCCAATTGCTTTATGCAACACTTTGTATAAAGTAATAATGAAGATGATTGCCAATAGATTGAAGCAAATCCTCCCTGGTTTGATCTCGAAAAACCAAAGTGCTTTTGTTCTAAATAGACTTATATCTGATAATTTCCTTGTGGCTTACGAGATTAACCATTTTCTTAAAAGGAAGACTCAGGGGGCTGAAGGTAAAGTTGCTCTTAAGCTTGATATGAGCAAGGCGTATGATAGGATTGAGTGGCATTATTTAGAGGAAGTGCTAATCCGTTTGGGTTTCCATATACAATGGGTTAGATTAGTCAAATTATGTGTTTGTTCTGCTCACTATTATGTAACTCATGAAGATAAATTGCTAGGGCCCATTTATCCTGAGTGAGGATTGAGACAGGGCGATCCTCTCTCGCCTTATTTGTTTATATTATGTGCGGAGGGGCTGTCATCTATGATCTGATCATATGAGAGTCGTGGAGCTATTCATGGAAGTAAGGTTACTGCAGGTGCTCCTTCTGTCTCACGTCTTTTCTTTGCTGACGATAGTTATATTTTCTTCTCTACTCATTTTTAGGAGGCTGAAGTTATTAAGGATATTTTACATACTTATGAACTGGATTTGGGTTAGCTCGTGAACTTCAGCAAGTCTTTTATTAGATTCAGCTCCAACACCCCAAACTATCAGAGGAATATAATGTCTTCCTGTCTTTCTGTTGAATTAAGATCTATGAAAGCTGCTTATTTGGGTTTACCTTCTTTTATTGGGAAGGATAAGAAGGAAATTTTCTCCTTTATTGAGAAGTTGTGGAAGCGAGTGCAAGGTTGGAATAGGACATTTCTTTCTTGGGCTGGCAAAGAAGTCCTTCTGAAATCTGTTGCTCAGTCTCTTCCTAACTATGCTATGACTGTGTTTAGATTGCCGATGGGTGTGTGTAAGAAGGTTGAGAATTCTTTTTGGTGGGATACGAAAGTAAGGCAAAAGCAAGGCATTCCTTGGATGACGTGGGATAAAATGTGTTGGCCGAAGCATCTAGGGGACATGGGCTTTCGGACTTTTCATGATTTTAATATGGCCTTGCTTGGGAAACAGTGTTGGAGGTTGCTGTCTGACAATTCTTCATTGGTTGCCAAAGTGCTTAAGGCTTGCTACTATCCTTAAAGCACTATATGGGATGCTAAAAGAGGTACTAATCCTAGCTATACTTGGAGTAGTATTTTTTCTAGCATTGCTTTTGTTAAAAAAGGATGTAGGAAATGTGTTGAAAATGGTAGTACCATTAGAGTTTGTTCTGACCCTTGGTTGCCAGATGAGGAGCATCCCTATGTCACGTCGACTTTTGATGATTCTTGGCTAGATCTTCAAGTTTTGGATTTGATCCTACATGACCTTAAACAATGGAATTTGTCATTAATCTCATCTTTATTTAATGAGCGAGATAGAGATTTAATTCTCCAGATTCCTTTGAGTTTTCAACGAAGTATTGATGATTGGGTTTGGGTCTTTGATAGGAAAGGGATATATTCGATTAAAAGCACTTATCGTTTCATTCATATTGTTCCTTGAGGTTTGAATCAGGTGCTTCCCTCTCCTCTTTGGAAGAAGTTTTGATCTTTGAACATTCCTGCTAAGATGAAAATTTTCTTTTGGCGTTCGCTACATGCTTACTTGCCGGTTCGTGCTCTTCTTGTACATAAAGGTGTTGATATTTTGCCTTTGTGTTCTATTTATGGTATTGGGCTGGAATCTATTTCACATATTTTATTTGAGTGCAGTTGTGCTAGAGATGTGTGGTCACATTCTCAATTGGGTTTATTTCATTCTAACTCTGTTGTGCTGCCTGCTTGGTTTTCATTTGTCACACATACTTATACTGGTGATGATTTGTGTTTGGATATTTCCATTTGTTGGGCTTTGTGGAAAATAGGAATGATTTGGTTTGGCATGGCCTTAAGCATTTAACCCAGGCTATTCTTTTTCTTGCCTGATTGATGTTGAGGAATTGGACTACTGATAGGAGACGCCAACCTGCAGCATTAAGCAACGCCCTTTCCGCCCCTATTTTGTGGCAAAAACTACCGGATGGCTACCTTAAAATCAACACAGATGCTGTTATTTTCAAGGAGTCTAGAAAGACTGGGGCTGGCTTCATTGTTTGCAATAGTAATGGCGATTGTATAGCTGCTAGCAGTAATACTTTTTCAGGAGTTTTGGATCCGTCTACAACAGAAGCTATGGGTATCCGTGAGGCTTTAAACTGGATTAAAAAGAAAAACTTACATTATGTTATTATTGAATCAGATTCACAATTGGTTATTCAGAGCCTTATCTCAATTAGTCGCAATCGGTCCGACGTAGATTTGATTATTAATGATTGCTTATTTCTTTGTCATTCCATTAATGATATTCATTTTGGTTTTTGTAAAAGATCTACGAATTGTGCAGCTCACTCTCTTGCGAGAAATGCTAGTTCTATGTCAGGTCTTGTTTATTGGGATTTATCTTTCCTTGTTTGTATTTATTCAGCCTTAGCTGCTGATAATGTTTCTTAATGAAGTTTCCTTCTTTTGTTTTAAAAAAAAGACAATTTCATGTTTGATGATGTAGCCATCAAATCACTATAATAAAGAGTTCTGTTCTTTAAAGAGAGAGACAAACGAGATGCCTAGATGGATAACTCGCTCGTTTTCAATACTACACAAGTATCCCTGTAAGACACTTTGTAGCCTGTAACTCATGTAGAAGAAGTATTAAATTGGCAGACTGAAAACATAGTTGCCCAAACAAAAACTAGCTCAGCGCCCTGATGCGAACCTCAAAGGCTTCAACACGCAAACACAAGAATTACATACTAAATAGATTCAGTATCATTTGAGATTAAACAATTACACTAAAAGTTACTTTATGGGATACCTTAATTCAGGCTTAAAATTTACGTTGAAGGCCGCTATTATGACCCAAAATTTCAAAAGAAAGAAAAAGAGTTATCCAAAAAATTTTAAAAATTAGACCAAAAGTTAAATTGATAAGATAAAATAATTACAATAATTACACTAGTTAAAAGATTATTTCTTTTATAAAAAATGAAAAAAAAATCTTTAACGAAAGAAATAGACAATAATTAGTGATTGATGGAACAATTGAAAGAGATCTATCAGGACCAAATATAATCATGTAGTTAGGTATGTTATTGCTCCTTTGTTAGATAAATGTTTTGTCATTTTATAAAAGAGAAATAAAATAGTTTCGTACTAAATTTGTCAAATCTCGACAGCTCCTTTGAAAATTATATACTCGTTAGAGTTTATCTTCTTCTTCTTTTTTTAGTGTTGCCTGTCGAAATTACTAAAAATTAAATATTGTCAGCTTTTTTTTTATACAAGGAAAAACAAATTACACGAACGCGCCAATTAGCACAATGTATGCGGTACAAAATGCCGTGTTGATCACAGTACATGTGGCCTTTGACTATCGGCGGAGGCTCCTGGAGAAAATGGAGGTCGGGGCTGGCTGTCGCTGCAAGTGCGGCCAGACAATCGGCACTCTGGTTGCCTTCTCTATAAACATGCTGAAACTTCACCTCCCAAGGATGTCGCAACAAACCCTAAATACCTGCCATCAAGGGAATCGACTTCAAAGATGATCCGTCGAAACCAAGTACCCAGGCTAACTGCAGACCCGAGTGGACTCCCCAAAGCTCGGCCTATAAAGACGAGCCCCGCCCTATCTGATGGATAAACCCACCACACCACTGACCATGACAGTCTTGAATCAAACCACTGGCAGAAGCAAGATGGTGACCCTGGTTGGTTGCACCATCGGTATTTATCTTAACCCAACCCACTGTCGGTTTGGTCCACCCAAAAAATTGACCCTCGGTATAGCCGGTTGCATCAAACACACTCCTTTCAAAGCTCGGGCCCTGAGTATCCATTTAGCATATTTTATAACTATGCAGGGACCATCGGCGGGCCAATTAAAACCGTCTTCGAAAACCTGGCGATTTCTCCATTACCACAAGAACCAGGAGGCGACCCCGTACAGAATTGCCCATTGGATTTGTTGCACTTGTGCGTATGTCTGGAGATTGGAAGTCATCCATTGCTCCACGTCATATTGAAAGAAAACGGGATCGACCACTTCGGGCGGGAATTTACACCAGAAATTCTGGACTTGCAAACAATCGCAAAAGACGTGTAAAATTGTCTCCTTCTGGCCACAAAAGGGACACTTATTGTCCAGGGTGAGATGGCGAGCAACATGTTGGTGGTTGGTCAGAAGCTTTCTCTTGAACATAAGCCAAAGGAAGGACCGAATTCGTCGGGGTCCAGCCCATGTCCAGATGAACTTCCAAGAGTGGCTAGACGCTGTCAAGGGTTGTCCTGCGATAAGATCATAAGCAGACGTCGTTGTAAATCTCCCATAAGTAGTAGAGCCCCAAGTGAGGACGTCGTCCGCTTGCCTCATCGTGTGAGGATGAGTGGCCGCAAGATCAAGGCAGACAACGGAGGGGAGGTACTGTTTCAACAGAGACCACTGCCAGGTGCCCTCGTCAATCGTATAATCAGACACTTTGGCATTAAGAGCACAGTCTGGAATTGGGGAACTCACCGTTGAAACTAATGGTCCCCATTCAGGTAACCAATTATCCAACTAGAATAAAATGTTTCTCCCGATGCCCAATTCCCAATAAGACCCTTGTCAAACAATAGGCCAAGTAGCGGCTATGCCTCTCCAGGTAGCGGAAGCCCTTGTCTGTTCGATAGTGAGGGGGAGAAGGTCCAAGTTCAGGCGATATTTAGCTTTTAACAGCCGGACCCATAAGGCGGAGGGCCGGTGGATCAAGTCCCATCCAAGTTTTGCTAACTGAGCATCATTAGAAGCTCAGATACGTTTGAGGCCTAGACCTCCTCCTTGTTTGGGCTTACACACTTCATCCCATTTAACCAAATGCATTCGTCGGGGCTCAGTAGCAGCTCCCCATATAAAGGAGCGCATTATACGCTCCAAATCGTCGCAGAGTTGTTGCGGAAGACGCACTGTTTGCATGGTATAAATGGGGAGAGCAGCGAGGACAGATTGAGCTAAAGTAACTCTGCCTGCTAAGGATAAGGCCTTGGCCTTCCAGCCTGCAAGTTTCTTCTGCGCAATGTCCAAAATATGTTGGTACGTGCGCCTAGTGGTACGCTCATGGAGCAGCGGGACACCTAA
Source organism: Erythroxylum mucronatum (assembly GCA_027563825.1). Classification (NCBI taxonomy): domain Eukaryota; kingdom Viridiplantae; phylum Streptophyta; class Magnoliopsida; order Malpighiales; family Erythroxylaceae; genus Erythroxylum; species Erythroxylum mucronatum. Next base: position 8,062 of record JAOSBP010189701.1, read on the forward strand.
ATACTTGCCAAGATTGTTCGTGCAGGGTAAGTGTAGGAATTGGCTGAGGCTGCATGCAGTAGTATGAGGAACAATCTTTGAGAAGTAGATCCTAGTTTTGTCGAGATTGACTTTTTGGCCTGACGCTTGGCAAAACACGTCCAGAATTTGGGCAATTAACCGAGTTTGAGACTCCGTAGCTTCAACGAAAAGGATCAAATCATCCGCAAAGAAAAGGTGGGAGATGGGGGACCCATTTCTGCTCAGTCGGATCGATTTCCAAGTCCTATCACCCACCGCTTTTCTAATAAGTTGTCCAAGTCTTTCCATACACAGGACAAAAAGGTAAGGCGAGAGGGGGTCACCTTGACAGATGCAACGGGAAGGCGTAAAGGGAATGGTCCACTGGCCCTGCCAGGCTACTTGTATGGAGACAGTAGTCACACACTTCATGATAACTTTGAGGAGCTGCTCAGGCAATCCAATGGCCTGCAAAGTGCTGTGGATGAACTCCCATCGAAGACGGTCATAAGCTTTCTTAAGGTCAACCTTAATCGCGAGGTAACCTGTTTTTCCTTTTTTCTTGCGCATCGTATGGATGACCTCCTGAGCAATGATAATGTTATCCGTGATATACCGACAAGGAATGAAGCTGCATTGAGTTTCCGCCACTAGCTGGTCCATTAAAGGTAGCAATTAGATCTCCAATGTCTACAAGAAAATCTTCAGGACTTGTATTAAATAACACAACATAAATCATACCTCTATAGTCATTGTCCACAACTCCAGCTGCTACATATAAGCTCTTTCAATTTGAGCTTCATCCTCATCTTCTGAATCTTCTTCTTCTATGGGCATTTTTCTGTGTTCATAATGAGCAAATCTTAAACTCATAGAACCATCCTTATTTTCCCATGTTTGTACCTTCTTTGGGACTTCAGATTGTATTTTTGACGATTTGCTATCTGGTGGTTTAATCTTCCATACTTCACCATTAAATTTTTCAGCAGAATATTCTTCCCCTGCTAAAGCTTTTACACCATTAGTGGCCAAGAATTCCATTATATTGGTGTTTTTGAAATGAAAGGATACTGCACTTGTGTTAGTTAATCTTCCAACTACTCCTCGAGTAATTAGTAGATTAGCTTCGCCTTTTCCAACTTCCCATGACTCATATCCTTTTGTTTTTACCACGATTTCCATATGTTGATAAAAATCTTTGATCGTCATCATTTGTTCTGGAAGGAAATACACCAATTCAGTACCATTTTCCAAATCAATTTCCATTTGCCCAAGTATTCCGACTTCATTGCTTCCCCAACGATTATCTCTGATTACGATAAGCACTTTTACACCTGCTTTCTTTCTATGCATTGTATGGAGACAGTAGTCACACACTTCATGATAACTTTGAGGAGCTGCTCAGGCAATCCAATGGCCTGCAAAGTGCTGTGGATGAACTCCCATCGAAGACGGTCATAAGCTTTCTTAAGGTCAACCTTAATCGCGAGGTAACCTGTTTTTCCTTTTTTCTTGCGCATCGTATGGATGACCTCCTGAGCAATGATAATGTTATCCGTGATATACCGACAAGGAATGAAGCTGCATTGAGTTTCCGCCACTAGCTGGTCCATTAAAGGTTTGAGACGATTCACAACAATTTTGGAAAGGACCTTATAAAGGACCGTGCATAGGCTAATTGGCCGAAATTGAGCCATAGTGATCGGGGAGGGAGTTTTAGGGATCAGGACGAGGATGGTTTGATTGAGATCCGCATCCCAGCGCTCCAAACTGAAGAGCTCTTTAATATACGCCACAATAGTGGGCCCTACCTGGCCCCATTGTTTTTGGAAAAATAAAGCATTAAAGTCATCCACCCTTGGAGCTTTATTGGGGTTCAGATAAAAAACGACATGCTGGACTTCGAGGTCGTGAATTGGCAGGTTAAGCGCTTGCAGCCCATTGGCCAAAATCAAAGGGAAAGGAGCATCTATTGGAAAGTTGTGAAGGGAGCCTAGTTCGGCAGTATAGAGTTGGACAAAACTGCCTGGCAAGTTGTCCGAGTTGGTCGGGATCTGAGATTTGCACGCCATTTGAATCCAGGAGCTTCTTGACCTTCAATTTATTCCTCCGAGTCTAAGTCAGCGTATAATAGTATTTGGTATTACGATCCCCTTTTGAGAGCCAGTCGCAGCGAGCACGCTAGTGCCAAAAAAGTTCTTCCTCACATAAGACCTGGCACAGGTCCTCACTCAGCTTATCTTCCAACGTTAAGAGGGAATCCGAGTATGCATCATTCATGCTCCGTTGGATACCCTCTAAACGTGCCAGAATCCATCTTTTCTTGTGAAAAATATGACCAAAATCTTCTTTATTCCACCGTGTAAGGTGAGTGAAGAAAATGGCTAGCGATTGGCACATTGTGGCCGCATTCGGAAGCCAGTGTTCAGCTACCACTGCATCAAAACCCGGGTGAGTGAGCCAAGCATTTTGAAAGCTAAAAGCCACACCTCTCGGAACTCGCGTGATCGAACAGTGTATACAAATGAGCATGGGCCGATGATCAGACCCCATGAAGGGAAGGTGATGATTGACAGTGTGAGGAAACACTTGAATCCAGGCTAAAGATCCGAACACTCGGTCAAGTCTGGCTTTAATCGAACCTCGACGCCACGTAAATTTCGACCCAATAAAACCTAGGTCATGCAAGCCACTCCCGTGAATCCAATCTCGGAAAGGCTGACTGACAACTCTTGCAGAGCTGGCACCGCCAATTTTATCCGAGTGGGCCAATTTTGCATTAAAATCACCACCCACTAACCAGGGTCTATGAGTATTGCATCCTACCCAATCTAAGAGAGGCCAAAGCAGAGTCTGGGAGGCTCACTGAGGGCTAGCATATACAGTTGTGAAATCAAACGAGCCAGACGCAAACTTGACAATGGTATGGACGAATTGACGATGAGCAATCCCCACAGAAATATCAAAGTCGTTATTCCATAAGAGCCAAATGCCACCCGACAAACCTAGAGCTTCTACTCTAAAGGAGAAAGTATAACCCAAAGAGTGGACAATTGCATTGGCCCTAGGGCCACTGATGTGCGTCTCTAGCAAAACAAGGATACCTGGTTGATACGTACTCAAATAATTACGCAGAATGGAAACGAACCAAGTACCCCCGACCCTTTGGCAATTCCAAATTAAAATCGACAAAAAACTAGGCTAAACTGAGAAAACCGCCTAAGCAGTACCTCCTGTGGGAACAGTTGAATGCCCACGACCTGGGTCGTCAACATCTGTTCCTCGTCATCGCGTTGTTGAAGTCGGGCCTCCTGTATACTCGACTCAGGACCGACATCAGGAGTCGCTGTAGAAATTAGGGCTGAACCTTCGGGGAGAGCATTCACCTCCTCAACCTCAACTCCCTCCATACTCTAGAGATTGTCCTCTAGGCCCATATTACGCTCCTCAAAGATCTTACTATCACACACCATTTCCGTGTGGGAGGAGAGCTCGAGGGCCAGATGGTTGTCCTGAAGGGAGGGTTGGAGCTGGATTGGGGGAACAGTAGGCAGGCCCGACACTGGGTGAGCCCCGGCTTAGGAATTGGCTCCCTGGATAATCCGAGTAGAAACTGTTTATGGGCCTCAGATGGTCTTTTTGGCTTTTGCTTTGGGCCCAAGGGCTTTAAAGACTACTCCTTGTTGGAACAGTGGGCCTTTGTCCAAACCTACGGAAGCATTGGGAGTATGGCCAAGCCCAAGAGGAGGTAACTGGATGGGCCCCGCATGAGAGCCTTCCTCCGGGTGATCCTGCGCTACCTGCTCTGCCAACAGATCGAACCTCGAGCCCCCTAAAGACTTACCCCCTTGTCACGTCCATTCGTAACTACCCGTTGCATCGACTGTCTGGGAGGCCGCCATTTCACTAACGTCCATTCTCCATAGCCCTTCGGTGCTACAGGCGATGAAGTCCCGCATGGAGCTGGTTCGGTGATCGTCGTCTCCAGCAGTACGCCAGTATCGGGGCGAGTTTCCAGAGGAGCGTAGGATCGCTGAGGGCAACCAGCGTCGACACGTCCTATCCTACCACAAGAAAAACAAAGTTGGGGCAATCCTTTGTAGGCGAGCAGCAGCGTCTCTCCATCCAACTCGAGACTGTGTCGCAGCGGTGATCCGAGGTCGATATCCACCGCCAGCCTCGCATATTTGCCCCGTGATTTCAGCATTGTAGCTTCATCAATCCGGACAGTCTTCCCAATTAAGTTGCCTACTGCCGTTAGGATATGAGGATGGTAACGCGATATAGATAAATCCAGAACTCGAACCCAAACAACTGCACATTTTGCTAGCCCATGGGATGGCCGAAAGGTAGGCAGCCAACGCTACACTGCAAGGACGTAGCCGTAGATAACCCAAGGCCCTTAGGTTAAAGCTTTGATATAGTCTTCTTCTTCCCGAAAATGCACGATAAAATAGTCATACTTGAGGTCCGCGACCGTCATCTGTCCCGTTGGATGCCACAGAGATTCCAACCGTGAACTTAGGAGACGAAAACCAAGCCTCCGGCCGAGCAACTTGACTATCATCACATGTGCCCACAGCAAGTCTAGCTTTGCCTTGAAGTTGGACGAGAGGGTGATGCTTCCCCCTTGATCCTCCGACACTAGGATGTCACCTTCTTCAGGGGCGATGACTTCATCTTCAGCCCAGGCACTACCAAGACGTGTTGCTACAGTTGGACCCATCACAGCAGCACTATACAACTTTGAAGCTTGCAGGTTGAGGTCCTCCTCGCGTTTTCGAGTGCGTACCCACTTAAGGAGCTGTCCCCCGTGTTCAAGGGGCTCCATAAGAGAAGCTGGTTAAAGCCCGAAGCTGTTAACCAACGTAAAAAACCAGAACAACCGATACAGAAACTCAAGAAAAGCAAGAGAAACTGATGAGAGAGGTTTAACCTTGTGTTAAATATTGTCAGCTTTAATCTCACGCTTGTACGTTAAACGTTATTTTGTGAGTTAAAAGAAAAGGAAGACAACCCATTAAACTTTAAATTAAATTTTGTAATAATAAATAAATATTCATCCGTAGATTTTAGTCTAACTCGTGAAAGTTTTAATAAAGTTATTTTAAGGTGCTTATGTAGAGAAAATTATTGAGAGTCCCACATTTCCAAGTGTGCGTAAAACGATGGCTAATGCTAAGTGTTAATTTGACAATTGATTCATTATGGCTAAGGCTAAGAAACTTTTCAAAATAAAGACACCACGACAAAAATTTGAAAATACTCGTGTTCATTAATCTCCTCTATCCTTTTTTTTTGTTACAATGGAAGAAAACCAAAACACTCAAAACTACACCCTAACTAGAGCAGAGTTCTGCGATACAAAGCTCCTTGCACTACAAGAAAAACGTGTAATAGGGACGGAATTATACCGACCGAATTGAGGCGGTATGGAAATAGAGACCGAATTTATATTTGGTCGGTGAAGTGGTCTGGAGGGAAATATTTGCAGACCGAAATTTTCGGTCGGTATGAATTAAAATGAGGGTCGGTAAAAATTAATTAAAACCGACCCCCTCCCTCCTTTTCCAAGCCTCGCGCGCGCGTCTTCTCTCCGGAATCGTCTTCTCCTCTCCTCCGGCGTCCTCCTCCGTTGCCGTCCGTCCGGTGACCACCTGCTGCGACTCCGGC
>JAOSBP010189806.1:0-13720 GCA_027563825.1 Erythroxylum mucronatum
CTCCAGTCAGTGTATGCTCACCACCAAAGTGAGTTAATAGCCAGTGTTAGGTTTCAGATTAAGTTATCAGCCAGCCAACAGTCCCGAAAGTGGGCCATCAGCCAGGGCTCACTACCCGGACCAGTCGGGCTTCGGCTTCGGGGTCCGACACAAGTAGGTTTCCTTCAATCAACGGGAGGAAAACAGACTCCCAGACCAGATAGTTACTCCTATCCAACTTGATAGATGTAGTCTGGCTGGATGAGTTGAATAGTGTGTATGTTCTGAATGAAGGAGATGAAGACGTTTGCACTGAGGTTGTAGAAGAAGCGGCTGAGGAAGACGTTATTGCGAGCTCTGATACCAAGAAAGAGAAAAGCAATATAACAGAAAGAGTAAAATAATGCTGAGCACGCCTCTGCCATTGTGATCGATGTGATATATACACTTACAATAACAGGGGTACATATCTTCTGTACCCCTTATGTTGTGCCCTCTGTTCCCTTTTAATTTCAACCATCCAATTTATTGCATTGGATGGCTGGGATTAAGGGGGTACTGAGTAGGTATAGAAGAAGGGGGACAGAAGATCTGCCCCCCAATAACAGAGTCTGTTACAGTGGAGAATATCAACCATTGTATGTATGGTTTATTTGAATTTTACAGTTGTCAGTTGTCAATATTAATGATGATTGTACATTTATATTATATTCTAATAAAGGTTACAAGGAATGATTGGATCTTGTGCAATGTTATGGGATTCGTTCCGTTCTGGACGGATCCGGGGGATCCGGAACGGAACAGACACCATCGGTACCGGCCGAAAATACCGGTCGGTACCAGTGGTTTTCAGTCGGTACCGGCCAGTACCGATAGTATCAAAAAATACCGACTGGTACCGTAAAGTTGAAAAAGTTTAGGGACTAAATTGTAAAATTTAAAAATTTATAACCTAAAAATTTAACCCCCCGACACTCGTCACTCATCTGTCGATCTCCTCTCCCTCTCATCTCTCTGTCGTGCCGCTCCTCCTCGCTGCCGCCGGTCGCCTCTGCTCTTCCCACCGTCGCCATCGGTCTCCTCCTTGTCGATGCTTGCCTCCTCGACGCTCGCTTCCTTCTTTGATTCTCGCCGGCTTCACTTCGTCATTCGTCGGTACCTCCACGCAGATCCGACGCCACCACCACCTTCTCCGGTCCTCACCGCCGCACCACAGCACCGAAGGGAAGCCACGGGAGACGCAACCGAAGCCACTGGAGACCGGTCGACCCCCTGACCCGTGACAAAACCCGACGACCAGCCAAGAGACCCGAAGTCGGTTTTATAAATTTTGTTTCTGATTTCTAAAATTTCATGCCATTTGCTTGTTTGTTGTTGTGTTGGATTGGGTTGTTGGATAGTTGAAATGTTGGATTTTTGAAAATTGATCATTTCTGGTGGATTTGGTATTTTGGTTGGATCGGTGTTGTGAAAATGTTGGACAGTGTTGGATCGGTGCTGGTGGGTTTAGGAATTTTCATGGATGATGCACGGTGTTAGTTCATGGGTGGATGATGCACGGTGGCATTGTGAGATTTAATTCAAGAGGCGAGTAAACGGGTACCCGATGGGGGTCAAACCCCCAATGGGTACGGGTACGGGGGTGTCAAAAAAATCCCCGACGGGGATGGGGGTGGGTATAAGGGTGAGGGCGGATTTATGGGGCGAGTACGGGGGATGGCATACCCGCCCCATACTCGCCCTGTTGCCATCCCTAAAAGCAACGTTAATAGTTCATATTTTTTGCAATTTTCTAATTCACCATTCTTTTATCTAACTCAATCCTTAAGTTTATTCACCGAAACTACACTGCCAAACTTCTCATGCATGTGTTCATTTATACAGTAAAACATCATCAGCGGTACTTACTTGATTCAACTATTTGCAGTAGTAAAAGGAAATCAAATGCACAAAAATTTCACAGCTGATGTTACAACAGAATCTCCAGTATTGACAGTAATGAAAAGAGCTTCAATGGTTGGAAGTTATAATAATTCCACAGAATCAAGTAAAAGTCAAGTTGGTAAGTTTAAAATTGGTGTGAGATCAAAACAGGGTTCTGAAAGCAGAGGAAACAATTTGGGAAGCATTCGGTGATCAACCAAATGCTTCTCTCCCTTCCCCAGAAACACACGTGGTAACATGTGTCCCTTGCATGTAAGCCACGTGGCTACATGCAAGGCTGCCAAATGTCACTATTTCGTTGGCCTATAGCCCAGTCCAAAAATACTCCAAATTTTCAAAAATTTCTAAATTCACCTAAAAAATTCCAGAATAATACTAATAGTCTCCAAATCCTTTTAAATATTAATATGTCACAATTTACCTTTTAAATTGCATTATTCAATCAATTATACTAGAAAATGTTAATGAATGCATGAACAATTATTTTAAATATGCCAATATTTACATGTCTGTGAATATACAATGATGCATGAGTAGGCAATGCACTCTAATTGCTCACAGTATGCTCAGTTCACAATTATAGGGTCTAGCCCCGAATATGGGATATTACAGTTTTCTTCAAATTTTAAACTTTATCTTCTTTTTCTCCAATTTCATACCATACAGGTTGCTTAACATATACTTCATCTTCCAAAGTTCCATTTAAAAACGCAGATTTTACATCCATTTAATAACTTTTATAGTTATTTTGAGCTGAGAGGGAGATAATCATGCGACTAGTGTCTAATCTCACAACAGGAGCAAATACTTCAAAGTAATCAATACCATGTTTTGCTTGTACTTGCCTTATACACCCACTTTACTACTATAAACTCTTTATCAACGGGCAAATATGTTAATTCCCATGTGTCATTATTTACAATTGCATATATTTCTTCATCGATGACTTTTCTCCATTTCAAGTCAATTGATGCCTCCTCATAATTAACTGGTTCACAGTCTACAAATAAAGAAAAATTGATAATATCTTCGTTAGATAGATCATTATCAGTACCTATCACATAATCTTCCAAATGGTTGGTAATTGATGACGTCTTTGGGGTCTACTAGATGTCTCTGACTGAGATACTAAATTTTCCTGAGTATTTTCTTCGTCATAGATTTCTAAAATTACCATTGGCCTTTTTTGGAAAGTTGAAGACCAATTACATATTCCATCCTCACTAAAGGTTACATCACGACTAATAATCATTTGTTTTGTATTTGGATTGTATAATTTATAGGCTTTTGAATTTGTCCTATAACCTATAAAAATACATTTCTCACCTTTGTCATCCAGTTTCTTCCTCAACTAATCTAGTATATGGGCATAAACAATACACCCAAAAACTTTGAGATGCCGAATGAAAGGTTTCCATATGCTCCAAGCTTCCTAAGGTGTTTTTTCATTAATGTTTTTTTGTTAGACACCTGTTTAAAAAATATATTACACAAGCAACAGCTTCTGTCCAAAATTCTTTAGACAATTGTTTATATCTTAGCATGCATCTCACCATGTCCATAATAGTTATGTTCTTCCTTTCTATTACTTCATTTTGTTAAAGCATGTATCTGGTGGTCAACTGATGTTAAATTCCATACTGCTCACGGACGTCTGTGCATGCGAGATACTCTTGACCTTTATCTATTCTTAATGCTTTAATTTTGTAGCCACTTTAGTTTTCCACAAGCGCTTTAAATGATTTGAATGCATCACAAGCTTTTGATTTTTGTTTTAGAAAATAAACCCAAGCCTTTATACTAAAATCATCAATAAAAGTAATAAAATATCTCTTAACTTTTTAAATGGAAATTTTAAAGTACACAAATCTAAATGAATAATTTCCAATAGCTTCTTTGCTTTATAGGACTTTCTAACGAGAAATACATACTTATGCTTTTTTCCTATCTCACGTGTCTCTCATACATGGTTAGGAATATATATAACAACTACGCCAGACACAAGCTCTTTTCTTGATAGTTTTTGTATAAGCTAGACTCAACAAAGCATATTTTTCACAACAGGTAAGCCAAACATAAACTCATGTGCCATAGCCAATTTGCATAGGGTATCACATAATTCAAGTAAGTACCTTTTTCTGGATGAATTTTTAGTGAAAATAGACGGTAAGAAGACGTCTTTACCTTTGCAATAAATCTTCCACTCCTGTCTATCAAGGTATAAAAATCATGATGAATCTTCATTTTATAACCTTTCCTCTATAATTGACCCATGCTCAGTAAATTATGATAAAGACCAGGAACATAGAAAACATCATAGATAAAACTTTTAGACCCATCCTTCAGCCTAATGGATACTCGTCCTTTTCCTAAAATAGTAATATTTGAATTTTTTCCAAATTTAACTGTTGACTAAACATTTTCATCTAAAGAGGAAAATAACTCCTTATTCCCACATATATGATTACTACAACCAGAATCCAAGTACCGAATATTTTCATCTTCCATAAAAGAGTTGGTTGTTAGAAATAACTTTCTAAATTATTAGAATTCTCACCACAATGTTGTTATTGACTTTTTGCAACATTAGCCTGAAAGTTGTTCTGAGATTTGAATTTACAATTAGCAACTTTGTGTCCATAACTTCTACAATTAAAGCAATTAAAATTACATCTCTTGATATTGATTACCTCGTCCTCTTCCTCGATTGGTAGGCCAAAAGTTATTTCCTAATGTTCTAGAATTGTTTTTGTTAAGTCAGAATGACTTCATTAAATGATTTTTGATGAAAAACAAATATTGAAGTTAAAATGAAAAACAGACAAACGAAAAGCAGATGGAAGCAAGGAAGAAAAGCAGACGAATGAAAAGTAGACGGAAGCAATGAAGAAATACAGACAAAAGAAAGCAGATGGAAGCTTAAATAGAAAAGCAGATAGAAGCCTAAGAAAAGCAGACAAAAGAAAGTAGACAGAAGCTTAAATAGAAAAGTAGACGGAAGCTTAAACAGAAAAGCAGACGGAAGCCAAAAATAAAAAAAACAGACAATACAAAAAAGCAGACGAAAGAAAGTAGACCCAAAATTCAGGTTGAAGAAAAGCAAACGGAAGAATCAAAAGACGCATCAGTTTGAGTTAGTTACAGAACTCAACTGAATAATCGTTTCTTTAAAGAATCAAGAAGCAGTTTTCAAGAAGCAGTGGAGACGAAGACTATAAATACAAGTCAGAGTCGAAGATTAAAAAGTTACACAAAGTTACGAAAAAGTTTACAAGCTTAGCAATTATTGAGAGATTTATTGTGCGAAATATCTAGAGCTAATTCTTTCTGTAACATAGCTTGAAAAACCTTTCAGTTGAAAGTAGTGCAGATAGCCTGAAGAGGCTAAGTGTGAAAGAATACTGATTGTAAGAGACCTGAAGAGGCTCGGAAACAAAAAATACTTCTAAAGTTCTTGAGAGATAGTAAAATCTCAAAAAGATATCTGAGGACTGGACATAGCCTATGGTTTGGGGTGAACCAGTATAAAAATCGCTGTGTCAACATCTCTCAACTCTAAATCTCTCTTAACTCTCAATTTTTGATCTTACTAGTTATTACACAAGTTTTCAAAAATATTTTACAACTTTGATTTTCAGTAGTTCTTGTGAAAAGAATAAGTTTCTTTTAACAAATTTTGTTTAAGAAGGGACTTATCGGAAAAAGAATACACAATTCAAAACCCCCTTCTTGTGCATTTACATATCACTATTAAGTCTTGTATTAACGTGTGATTCACTTCAAACCTAAACTAACTAAGATGAGCATTCAATTCACTAATAGGTCAATTGAGTATCTTAGGGGCATTAAACAAGTTGTTTTTGTTAGGGTTGACAAAGTCATGTGAAGTGAATCACAAGTTAATATAGTAAACAATAATGATGTATATAAACGCACAAGAAAGGGGGGTTGAATTGTGATAAACTTTTTCGTTAATGCCTTTTTAAAACTTCATTTATTACCAAAAGCTAGTTTGTCTTACAGAACTGATGTTTACAAGTTTATCAATGATTTTCTAAGACTTGTGTATGGAAGTAATATTGAAAATCACAATGTTTTTTCAATATGTAAAGAGTAAGAGAGAGTTGAGAGAGTTTGACGCAGTAGTTTTTATACTGGTTCACCCCAAACCGTGGGCTACGTCCAGTCCTCAGATGCCTATCTGAGATTTCACTATCTCTCAAAGATTTACAAGTATTCTTTTTCTCCGAGCCTCTTCAGGTCTCTATACAATGAGTATTATTTCACTCTTAGCCTCTTCAGGCTATTTGTATCACTATCAGTGTTTTGAACTTGTTACAAATAACAAAATAGCACTCCGTAAATTCACACAGAAATTCGTCACAAAAATTGTTAGACTTTTTAAGTAATCTCTTCTCTCGTTAGTATTTCTGTATCGTTTCGTATTGTATTGTATCTTCTCCTCTTAGTCTTCAACTTTGACTTCTTATTTATAGCCTCCGTCTCCAACTACTTCTTGATAACTGCTTCTTGGTTCTTTAAAGAAACAGTTATTCAGTTGAGTCTTGTAACTAACTCAGAATGATGCTTCCGTCTTCTTTTCTCTTCCGTCTTCTTTTCAGCGTCTACTTTCTAGCATCTGTTTTTGCTTCCGTCTGCTTCTGCTTCCATCTGCTTTTACTTTCGTCTGCTTTTGCTTCCGTCTGCTTTTGCTTTGTCTGCTTTTTTCTTCCATCTATTTTTCATTTGGAATCTTCCGTCTACTTTTCATTTGTAATCTTCCATCTGCTTTTCATTTGTAATCTTCCTTTTTGTTTGTCATCAAAATTATTAATCGTAAAGTCATTTTGACTTAACAACACGCACATGAATTTGAATTTTTGCACATATTAAAATGACTGTACATGCATTCATTGACAATTGCTGGTTGATAATAAATGTGATTATGTGAGAATTGTGGATTGATTGTATTGAAAATCGATGTGGCGAATATATGTATTGATTTAGAATTTTTGGTAAATTTTGGGGAAAATTTCTAAAAATGTTGAGTATTATTAGACTAGGAAAAATGCCATTTGGTGAGTAAATTGATGGAAGGAAATTGAAATGAAAAACAAATGATGTTGGAGAATTGTTAAAAATGATTTTAGAAATTATTGAGAAAATGGCTTTGAAATTTTGGACATGGTTGAACTAGTTTAATAAGAGAAACTAGTTTAAAGTATTAGGAACTAGTTTAATAAGTGACATGTGCCACTTGTCTTATTTAAGTTATACTATACAATTCCATTTGAAAGACCTAGTTACTGTGTGGATCTTGTTTCTTTTTTGAGATTTTTCTTTATCTTCTAGAAGCTTCATTCTTTCAGAAAAGTCTCTCACCCTCACAAAGAAAGTTTTACTCTCACTTTTCACTCACCATCTCTTTTTGTTATTTTCTTCACTATAACCGAAATACCTAACCCTACAGCTCTTGACTGTTGATGATCGGGTATTATTGGAAAGCTAGGGTTCACATGATCTTGAAGGTTTTGGAGCTTTAGACAAGTAAGCATTTTAATGGATTTTCATGATTGTATAAGATGAAACATGCATCATGCTAGTTATACGTTGAAGTTATAAAATGAAAATGTACATGTGCTGAAAACGTGAGTGAAAAACCAGAGTATACAATATATGTTGATTTTTTAGATTTGATGATTAAAATTTTATGAGGTGGTGTTAAAATGATTTGTAATGTTGAAAGATCAACTAAATCGTGTATAAAAAGAGTGCAGAAATTTTTGGAGATATGAAAGATGGTTGCACGATTTTGGTTACTGTTGAGATATGTGTATATTGGCCTTCACTATTGTTCACGCAAATTCTGAGTGTTAATAAAGATTAACAAAAATAAGTTTAGAAACAAGAAATAGGTGAAAACTAATGCCTGGATATGAGAAAGAATGATTAAATGGAATTTTAGAGAAGAAAACGAAAATGTAGAAAAATGAAAGAAGAAATACAGAAAATGTGAAGATTGTACGTGAATGTGATTTGGTTTTTAGTGTTTATGTTTTAATGTAGAATTTAGATTTGTTTGTGGATGGATTGAGTTGAATGGAAGTTGAAAATGACGTTTCAGTTAAGTTAGAGATGTTTGTCTGAGTAGAGGAAAAGAAAGAAAGAAGAAGAAAATCACAGTATTTGAAAAGAAGAAGAATCGCAATTTTTGAAGAGGAAGAGGGAAATCGTGATCGTGTAGTCAGCACGATCGCGACTTTGATAGGCGAGTGCATGATCGCGACTTCTAAGGTTGGAGACAATTGAACAACCTTCAGTATTTGGGCTATATCTTCTTCTTCCGACCTTCAAATGACATGGGACTTGAACCATTGGGCTCGAAACACATTGATCTACCTCTCCACTATCAATCTTAGGCATCTGAAATTATTTGAGAGATATCAAGTGAACAATATCGGATAGGTCTGATTGAGTGAGCACGGGCGTGCGTTTTTCTCACACCCGTGACTCTTAAACAAGCGTGAGATTTTCTTGCACACCTGTGACTCTCTCACACCCATGACTTTTCTCCCTCATGCCAGTGAGTGTTAATTTCTGGATTAGTGTTTAATTGTCATATCATGACACCGTGCTCTCTAATAGTTAACAGTGTCTTAATTTTAGTTTGTACACCTAAGAGCATTTTGCAAACTGAATAGTCTTGTTTCTTTTAACCATAACTTCTTCTCTAGACATCCAAATGATATGTTTTTTTTTATTTTTAGTAAACTAGAGACATAGCGATACAAATAATCTGAAGAAGTCAAAATTTGATTCAGTATTTAAGACTTTCAATTTCGGGATGGAATTTGAGTATTTTGTACTGTTATAGAATGAGAATAGTCAAAAAATATTTGCAGTATAACTTTCAAAATACTAAACCAAATTAAATGATTTTTGTGTCATTAGAGACATATGAGAATGGGGAACAGTTTTCTAGATGAAAGTGTTGCCAAATTACCTCGTTTGCATTGTCTAACTGATTATGGAAAATAGATCCGAAGGTCTGGAAATTTGCAGAAATTTATAAGAAGAAAGGAGAGTTTTGGATAATGTGTAATCTTGTAATGTTGGAATAACATTAGTGAATGAAGTGTTGATATTCACACGATTGAGGTTGAGATTCAAAGAAGAGGAGTAAAATGTATCAAGTTAAAGTAAATGAGAATTCAATAATAAGAGCAAATAATGCTAACAATGAAATGACGAGTAATTGAGTTACAAAATGAGAATTTGGATAAAATGAGAAATTTGATAATATACTTGGGATTGTCACCAAGCATGCAATGTACATAGTCCATATACACATTTGTGCATAAATAAATGCTTAAAGTTGTGCAAAGTTAATAATGTGTGTGTGTGCAATGTGTATATTACATAATTTGGATATGTAGGATAAACGTCAACATTCAAACATTACCAGAACTTGGAAGTCAATACTAATCTGAAGCGTACTGTGAGTCGACCTAGATGGCCTTACTTACTGTTTGTTCTGTTCAAATTTTATATCGAATTACTAATGAATGTGATTGTGATTGTACTGAATCCGGATAATGAAGGTCCGAGACTTGATGCATGAATGTGATATTGAAGTGCTACTTGAATATGAATGTGACGAACTAAATGCTTCTTGACATGATTGATTGATTTTGAGAGATGCATTCCATACATGACTTGATTATTACGGACCTAGTTTCGAAGGAAAATTGTGAATATGCATATGAAAGAAAAAGTGATTCTCAATTTAAATATTGAATGCCGGGCTAAGGTCCGATGACATGTGAAAGTGACTGATTGATCATATGTGATTGATGCATCCCATTCCATGAATGCATGAAACATAAAGGCAGTTGTGACCAGAGTTGTTAGTAAAAAAGAGCTTAAAGCTCAATATGTGATAAGAGCCTCAGGCTCAGTTGTGAATGTACCCGGTATCCACTAAGGGATATGGGACATTATCTGATACAGCTCGGTGTCCACAAGGGTTATGGGCCAGTGAAAAAGGCACTTGGTCACAACAAAGTAACAAATTGAAAGTGAGTCTCATGTGCACTGCATATGCCTGATATAAATGATTATAATGGTTTGAATGACTTCTGAATGTGATATGGGAAATGATTGATCTAATATATGTGATTCAATATGATTACTAATGAAATGATGTGAGTTATGTGAATTGTATGTGTTATGTGATTAGTGAGCCATCGGGGATGGTCACTCACTGAGTTTGCAAAAACTCACCCAAAATTTGCAATATTTTTTAGTCTCAAAAGAGTTATTCCGTTAGGCAAAAGGGAGTATAGTCACTGCATTCAAGTAAGAGATAGAGGTCAGGATCAGTTTGCGTCTGCATTTGTTTTCATATTTTTGTATTAAATTGTATATTTCGCAATTTCTGTATAATGTATATTTGAATATTTCTGTATGTAATAAGTTTTGAAATTGGAAATGGTTTGTAAATGAAATTGGTCAAAGTGTAACCATTCCCTAAATTATAAACCCTAATCGAATTATGGGCTTGTAATCTCTCAACTCACAAATTACCCATAACTCTAATTAGTTTTAAAGTTCTCTAATAAACAATCGAGTCTTCCACAAGATCTCTCTCCATGAAATTACCGACTAGATTGATTAAATGGTCAATTTGATCGCCTAACTCTCGTTAATCCGGTTCACCCTTTCGGGTTGTTGCCGAAATGCGCATATACATCAATCAATCACAACACCCAACTTAAGTAAACACAAATCAACTAGATTAACATTAAACATACGTAAAATCCCAAAGTTAAAGTTAGAACATTATTATCAACTCAAAATCCATAACCATACAACCCATATCAATCTTACACATTTAAATGAATAAAGAAGTAAATGGGGAGGAAATGAAACTCAGGTTGGATGACTCGAGAGAGTGGCAGCGTCGGGAGATCACCTATTTCGGGAATTTTCGGTGTCGGAACCCTCTTCTTCTTCCTCTTCTTCTTTTCTCTCTCTCTCCTTTCTCTCTCTCTTTTAGGTTTCCAAAAGTAGGTAGAATGTAATCTCCTTTCCGGGGTTGTATCATAATCCTTTTATAGTCTTTACCAATTAAGGTAACCCTAGTATCTTTCTGGGGTCCAAAATCTTTCCGGGGTCGTAAGTGACTCCATGTCTATCTGCACGCAGGCCACGATCATGGCCCCTTGGTGCACGATCATGGCGGATTTACTTGCTCTCTATCACAATCTTGGTAGATTCCCCATGATCGTGGCCTTATGCTTGAGCTTTTGTTACGATCGTGGCCTATTTGCTACGATTGTGGGCCTATGTTGGTGCTTTTGTCACAATCGTGGCAGGTCCCCCACGATTGTGATTATGTGTTTTTTCCTGGTTCTCCTCCAAAACTCTTCCGAATGCCTTGAAACACTAACACACTCATCACGACACCTCATATATATATAATTGAAGCTCAAAAACATGTTCTCACCTAAAGAACTCTTAAAACACAAATGTTTATAAACTAACACAAATCTTAAGCTAAACACACACTAAACAATCAACTTAACCACTAAACACATATCAAATTACCTATAAAAATACAATGCATTCTGCACCTATCATCTAGGACTCAGACATACTCCAAGTTATGTTTTTCACTTTTTCTAAAAACTTAAAATAAAATGTTTTAAAGATCTTCCTAAGCACTCAATAACATCTTTAGTCATCTTAATTGGATGATGATGAGAAAATTATTCTCAATTTAAGAAGCATTATGAGTTCTTCAAATTTTCTTAAAAACCTTAAAAGAAAATAAATTTATAGCTCTTCCTAAGCTTTCCTTATCCTTTTGAATCACCTGAAAGAGAGATTGAACAAGAAATTTATTCCTAATTTAAAAAGCATTGTTGAAATTGGCTATAAAATTTTCTTTTTGAAGAGATATTAGTTGCGACATAATCATTTCTCGAGCTACATTCTTCAGTTTTTCTCAAAGAACCTCTAAACACAAAAGTTTTACATCTCTTTATGATTTTTCCTTATTATCAGCTTTAATCTTCTCAACCAAAAGTTAGGTGGGAAACTTATGGGCAATTAAGAAGCATTATTGAAATTATCTACATTTTTCTAAAAAGAAGCACAAGATGAGATATTATTGAGTCCCAATTCTTTTTTTAATTTTTAGAAAAATAGAAAGAAACAAGTTTCAAAATTCTTCATAAACTTCTATTAACATCTTAAATAATTGCAATTGGCAGTCGATTGAGAAATTTCTTTCCAATTAACTAAGCATTTTTGAAATTTCTATTTTTTTTCTTTTTAGATGGAGACATAAGTTAAGACATAACTATGTTATAGGCTATCTTCTTTATCTTTTCTAAAACCTCAAAATATAAAATTTTAGAGATATTTCTAAGCTTTTCATATAATCTTTAATAATATCAATTCAAGGTCAAATGGAAAATTTATACATAATTTAAGAAGTATTGTCAAAAGCATGTCTAATTTTTTTTCTTTCTAGAAATAGACACACGGTAGGACATGACTGTGTCTTTTATTATTTCTCAAAATACTCACAAGAAAAAAGTTTTAGATATTTTCTTGAAAATTTCATAGCATCTTGAATGATTTCAATCAATACTCAAATGAGAAATTTATGTATAATTTGAAGAATTATTATAAAAATTATTAGAAAAAAATTTCTTTTCTAGAGAGACACATGCTCTAAAGTTAAATCCTTAATTAAGAAATTTTTTTAAATGTAGAATTAAAAATAAAATAATTCTTGTTGTTTTCCTTTTGTTTCCTTTTTTACATTCTTTTTCATTGCCATTGTTCAGGCTAGATTTTACATGTTACTAGGAATTAAGTTAGTTGTAATATAACATCTTTATGGCATGTTTTATATGATATGATGTTTTCTTATATTTGATTCATTAACTTGTAGGTGATTATTTGGGTCAAAACTTTAGAATTAAGTGTAAGTTTCTTTATATTTTTCCAATGAAGATGAAACTAAAGACAATGGGATGCTAATATGATGGGCAATAACTTTGTAGAAGGCATTAGAGATCGATTCTAGCTTAAAGATGTCGAAAATCTGATATAAAGAATAGGCCAATACAACAACAACATCAGTGTATATTAGATTTCTAGTTGCAAATTGACATTGGACATAAAATGGAACCAATGTTAGATTTATCATATTTGTTTATGAAAATTTTCATAAGAAGACTAACATTGATCTGAATATTTAACAAGTGTGAGGTTTGTGTTTTAGAATTCAAGGATACACATAATTACACGTTTAATCACCTTAGAATGCTTTCATGTAACCCTAGCTTATAAATACTCTTTTTAGGGGACTTTTGGATGCCAATGACAACCTCTTTTGTCATTAATTTTCAGTTTTAGGATTTTTTACGTTAAGGAGGGGTTTGGAGTGAGAACAGAGGAGAATCTTAACAATTCTTCTAGTTCTTTCCTTCTTTGCTTTCTTTTAAATTAATAGTATTTTGTTTTAGTTTTGTTTTTATGATGCTGTATTGTTAAATCAATAATTAAGGTTAGAGATGTAAGACAAGTACAAAATGTTACCACCCTAAATTATTCTTTTGAAATTACCTAACGCATTTCTCTTTCATAATGAATTTATTGCTTTAATAACCCTGTGTTATTCAAAAGTTGCTAAAAAAACCCTGACATATAAAAATTAACAAAAAAAACCCTGAGTTGAAATTTTATTAACTCACCGCCCCTTAAGCAAATCTGGTCAACA
>JAOSBP010189849.1:0-13719 GCA_027563825.1 Erythroxylum mucronatum
TGTCCAGGGCTGCGAGGACGCCGGATACGGGGGCGAGGATTCCGCCCAAAAGCGAAGAGTTGGTGGATTGGAGGAGGAGTTTGTGGGCTTTTGGGGTGAGGATCGGGGTGGAGGTGTTCACTGCTGAGTCCGGTTCGAGGAGGCGGGAGAGGATGTGGGATTGGATTTGGTGGGTGTGGGTTGGGGAGCGGGAGGGGTGGGAGGCTCGGATGTTGAGGTGATGGGAGAGGAGGGAGGAGATGGGGTCTTCCTGACTGAAGCTGCTGCTGCTATCGGTGTCGCTGTCGCTGGGTTTGTATACGTCTTCGGAGACGAGGCCGCCACGGGCGAGTTCTGCCATTGGGCAGAGCGCTGCGACGGTCGTGCATATCTGGCTCAGATGAAGCAGCAATAACGTAGGGTGGCGCATGTTGAATGAAAGTGGGTGAGGTCGAAAGAACCGACCGGCGCATTGAGAAGTAATGATTATTTCCATACTTCTCCGAGAGTAGTCTGCCCTATCGGTCGAATGGGGTTCCTGCCGTCCGGTAAAAGGAATATTACTCGTCTCAATGCCACTGGGAATCGTTCGCTTGTGATCACCGATCAGCCCCGCTCATGGCATCCTTGAGCCTGCGCAAGCGCCCAGCTAATCCTGTCACTCTGTCGTTTCTTTTTGGCAGCCTCCATTAGTGGTGGTTCCTTTCGATGCTATACTTTGCCAACCACTTGTTTGAATTCTGTGCCACTAACCAGAGCACACATTTGACATTGATTACCAAGCAAATTTGTTCGTTGCAGTGACTTGTTAGAACGGCATCCTCCAAAGGTTATTTCTTCACAAAGCGGGATCTCATTCATTAGTCTTTCCTCCAGTCGAAAGCTTGACATCATTCCGCACATATCCTATTGAACTCTGTCGCTGCAGAAGTAAAAATGGTGGAACGATCGAAGCAGTCACAAACCATGAATGGTCAAAGCTCGCTGTTGTCCATGGAGTCGTAATCGTTTCTCATTGAGTTTTCTGATCATCAAAAGCATCTTTGCTGAGGTATTTCTATGTGAATGTAGTGCTGGTATTGTTGCGAAGCTTCTATCGTTGGGTTTGGAATAGTTGAGTGGATGTTACCGCCACGATATCTGATAATGTGCCTGCATGCGGACGTCAGTAGCCTGTCAAGAACCTTTCGTCGAGTCAGTCGCGTTGCAAAGAATAATGTCAGTCTCAAGAAACGGCTTCAAGATCATGGCGAATATCGCCCGTCGTCAATTGTATCCAGTGTCCCACCCTTTCGAGCAACTCGTTGTGTGTCGCTCTCACGATTACGACCTCGTCGGTAAACATTTTGGCAACGTGATATCGTTCTCATCTTGCACTTTTCCACCCAGATCATGAGGTTTGTGGCCATGATGGTCATCTTGCAAGCGTATTCGCCGCTGCTTCATTGGGAACGGAGTTTTCATCGGGAGCCAAGCGCACATTGTAGCAAGCTGACGTGGTCCTGGGCAGTTGCGACGATATAGGTTTCGAGGACGAATCCATCAGCGAAAGATCCTGATGGGACCACTGCACCAACAACAATTAGCATTGTCGGAGATGATCCTGCGAACTGGGCTGCTGTTTCGGTTTGGGCTGCTGACTAAACGATGTGGCCTATTTTGAGAATTCATCGGGCTGGAATTCTTCAGCGTGCTCGAGAGTACTCCATCGTGATCTGACTTGCGCATCCCGCCTCACAAATCAGTGGTTTCTTCACAGTAGATTTCACAATGTCTTGTCGATATAATACATCGTTTGGAAACTGGAAAACGTCTTCAGTGGAGTAGATGCTGCAAAGAGTTTACAGTATTTGGAGTTTGAGATGTAATTCATTTGTTTCATAGTCGCTTTCAACAATGCAAGTTCATCGTGCGTTGAAGTACCATGTTAACACTGCAAAGGAAGACCTTGGATTCAGAATCTCGGCCACCGATATGGCCTTGGCATCTGGCAGAAAAGGCGTTTCAAGTGTTCTGCATAAAGGTCTCAGACGAGGAAACGTCATCCTCCGCATCTGGGGCCATCCAGTTGCAAGAATAAATATTGGCCGAGGTAACAGTTTGCGCTCGAGTTCTGATTGGGCTCCTGCAACCCGGCTCTTGAATCTCTCGAACTGACAAGCAGCCCCGCATCGCGAGAAGACACGCGCGTCCAGAGGAATCCCTCCGAAACGTCGCGTGGCGCGTCGATCGTGGTTGTCACGCTGTCCGATGTACCTTCTCCGACGAATCACGTCTTCTGTTCAGATATATCGACCAATGCGGTCTTGCTGTCGAGAATGTTTAACTGCGACGGCCATTCCTTTGTTCCAGGTGCACATAATGAGTTTTCTTCGACTGCATTTCCAAGCTGTCTCACATGAGTTCGAGTCTCACCAAGCCTGAGTGTTTCGCGTCCGTGTGAGGTCGATATCTGCCGGGGTGTCGAAGCCGCAATATCGGCTATCGAGATTCATATGAAGAGCTCGAAAATAGGAATTCGTCATGTCCAGGATGGGTGATATATCACGACCCTCCTCCCATGGAAGCCGATCTTGCACGGAGCTCCATCCTGATTTCGAAAGCCTCCCCGTCCATACTCGCACCCACTCTCGCCACACATGGATCCGGCATCCATGTCGTTAGGCTCGGATCTCGGGAAGACGCTGAAGCCCGTATCTCCCTACACCTTGAAGGTAACCTTGGCCGAACCTCCCGGACTGCATCAAGTCTAACAATCCACCAGGTCTTGGTCTGGACCTTCGTCTCCGTCACCGCCGCCTTCTTGATCGCACGGTTGTCCATCCAGCTGCACGTCTTCCGCAGGGTGTGCTGGGGCGATGGCTTCGTGATCGCGGCGTGGGCCCAGCTGCTCGTGTCCTCGATCCTTTGGCGCATGAAGATGGCGTTCACGCAGCAGGTCACTCAGGTCACCGATGGGACGGATGCAGCTTTGAGCTTCGATGCAGCTGATCTATCATTCTTTCATTACTTCTTGGCTTTGCTGGTGCTGTTCTATACGACTCTGTGGAGTGTCAAGTATTCGTTTTTGATCTTCTTCCATCAATTGCATTTCCGCACCCGTGCGCATCGGATCTGGTGGTGGATAGTTTTCGGTATGACGACGGCGGCATTGATTGCGTCAATTGGGGATATTCCTTATCGGTGTCTTCTGACGAATCCAAACAATTTTCTGCGTGAGTGATACCACTCAAAATGTGTCCGACATTTTCTGATGAATCATCACAGAGCATTGCGAGGCTGTGGGCAGCATCTCCTCCTTCGAAAACATCATCTACGGCAACATGATCATCGACGTCGCCACCGACCTCCTCATCCTCTCCATCCCCGTCACCATCCTCTGGAACGTGCGCATCTCGACCAAGCAGAAGCTCATCCTCTTCGCCCTCTTCTCCGTCACCGTTCTGATCATGATCGTCGCCGTCGTGCGCGCCATGGTCATCAGGTGGAATCACGAGGACCAGATGAGCAGCCTCGGCTGGATCTTCACCTGGAACTTCATCGAGATGAGCGTCGCCATTATGATCGCCTGTGTCGCTTCCTTCAGGCAATTCTTCGTCGGAAAGGCCACCAATCAGGAAGTCCACCGCAAGTCGGATCCGGGTAGGATTCTCACGTCGGTGTCGAGCTTGTTCCGGCGTTTGCATCGCAGCAGGAACTCTTCGAATCATCGGGTCAGCTGTCGAGGTCCTTGCGGGGCTGTGGCTTCTCGGACGACGTCGGTGTCGGATGAGAGCGAGGAGGGTTCGAATAAACCGAGTGTCGGCTCGATCTACGTCCACAGCACGATTGACGTTGCCAGCGAAGAAGTCGCCACCCATCCGGCATCCGAGTTTGCGCATTTCCGCTTTTGGACTCCCGAGGAACAGGTTTGAGTGCACGAGCTTGGGATTTTCGCTGATCGGCGGAGTACTATTATGCATTGCTGCTGTTGCAATCGTGGATGCATGCGCGAATCTCATGGCAGGAGGAGGTGCCAAGATGAAGAGTCGATCTTTCTTAGTCTGTCCTGTCGAACATTGGACAAAGAATTGGTCCATGAGACCAAACAAATTCGTGCATTTGATCTCGCATGCTATATTGCCAGTCCATTCGATGGGGATGATCGTGGTGAACCGGGTCTGCGTTACCGAAGATCATACAAGCGAGGACGATGTCTTCGGACAAATCGGGATGAGGCGGATGGATAAGTCAGCTGTATTCCAAGGATGGTGCAGTGCCGAAGTGGGATTTGCATTATAGTGGTCGTGATGCTTTTGGAATGCCTCACATTGGATCAACTCGAAGAGCTACGGGCCCGCGGGTAATGCCGCCGTGTCATTTATCTACAATCATGTCCATGTACCACTCCCAAATTTGCACTCCACCTTCTTCATCTCTTTTAGCAAGCTCACTCGATTACTTGATACAAAAATGATTCATCGCAGCCAGGACCCTTTCATCCAACGGAGACGCATCTTCGAAATTCTGCAAGAGAACGACAGATCGACTTGGTACAACAGAGAGGAGCACCTACTGGCGGGCAAGAAGCCGATCGACATAGCGCGCAACGCGATTCAGTGCTTTCTGTCTTACTGCGGTCTCTACCTTTTTGGAGCAAATCAGATCTCCGGGGGGGTGCGCTTGTTCGAATTCAACGTAGGTTTATCGAGGAAATGTTGATCGTAAACCCACCCACGCTAATGTGTAACGAAGCTGGACTATCTTCTACGCATATCCGTCAAGGTTTACCCAGAGGCTGCAGAGGTGTGGTTAAGAAGGACTCGAGACCATAACGAGATCCTGCTCGGTCGATACCGTGTTCTCGAAGGCTCGCTCGAACGGTTCCAGATGGCCGCAAGGATCTACAGAGCTTTCGATGAAGCTTTCAGCGAAAGCGAAAGGTTTACAAAGAATTACGTAAGTTGGTCTGCAGCGACGATGACCGGATTTCGATTAGACGAAAGTTCGAAGATCCTGAGGGGACACATGATTTTTTGAAAAGATGGTGCGACTCGACTCGGCGGAGAAGGGTCAAGGATCCGAGATACGACATTCTGGTACGCTCTACTCCGGAGGAGTTGCGTTTACTTGCAGAGCCGATCATTCGAGAACACGTCGAGGCGGAAGCTGAAAGAAGACGGAACGGCGCTGTACCTCCGAGAGCGAAGAGACACTGGCATGAATTCCTTATAGGATCAAGCGCCAGCAGATGAGATCCTGGTCAATATTATGTACCTCCGTTGGCTCGTGCATGGGTGCCCGAAAGATTATCCCGTTCAATCTTGCTCTGACTTGATCACGACGGAAAGTCTGCATTTGTCATCACTCCAGCTCCGCATGAGATTATGAATTAGAGATCTCAAACACTTTGATCAATGTCCGTCGACTGTACGAGTCTCAAGCGGAAATAATATATGCAATACATTACAAGCATGCAGCAGCCAGATCCATCCTTCAACGGTTCCTCTGGCTGCTCACAGCACGACATCTTATCGACCATCGCATTGTACTCCAACCGAGTATTCTGCCGCCCAGCCGCTCTTCATAAGGTCTGAATGTGCGACTCTGGGATATGCGCCAGTACGCAGATCATCTTTTCGGTTGTTTTCAACATCGTCATGACTCTCACAGCTGCAGTCGACGTTCACTTGAACAGTCGATCACTGTTCGGGTTTTTCTCGTTCTGTATCGTTGAGAATCGGGCAGGGTTCACACGTGAGGGTCAGAAGACATCTGCGCTTTTGTACGCTATCTCGCATGCTATGATTGAAACATGCTCAGTGGAAGATGGCAGCGGCAGCGTGGTATTGCAATGGTGCAGGAGAACATATTCGTCATCATGGAGGATCGCGCATGTGAAGATGTCCTCAGACGAATCGGCATGACGCAGAAGGCTAGTCTGACCGCATTCCACGGCTCTGTACCGCACAGAGATAATACTCGAGTCATGGTGATTGTAATTATCTTAGGCCGGCGGAGATTGGATCACCTCGTAGCGCCATATAACGGGGGCTCTACCCGTACTCGAATATATCTTAGCTGGTTTCGATTCACATTCATCATTCAGGCCCAGCAATTTCTCTTTCACAACTCCGCATCACTCGTTGCAAATTCAGGTTGTATTGATCAGCTCCAGATCACCAATAGCAGAACAATGAATTGTACACATTCGCCCTCGACTCAGCGGAGGCACATCTTCGGAATTCTGTCTGGTGGGGAACCCTTGGGCACGATCCATCGAAAGGATCGAGATGAGCGTGTGCGTAGCGGAGACAAGCCTCTGGATGTGACGTATAAGGCGACACGTGTTCTCTTGAGAGGCTGTGGAATGTGGGATCCTAAGACGAGTCTGATCCCAGGAGGGGCGATGCTCCATGGATTCACCGTAGGTCCATCAAAAAAGGCAGACCTGAAAATCGATCAGAGCTGACCATAAATCAAAGCAAGATTATCTGCTACGGATAGTGATCAAAGTCTACGTCGATGTCGTCGAGGTTTGGTCGAGGGAAAGCCGAAGAAGCAACGAGATCCACCTTGGCACCTATCGGATTTTCGAAGGTAAATTGGAACGTTTCAAAATGGCTGCAAGAATGTACAAAGCCTTCGATGAAGCATTTGAGCGAAAGCGTAGAGTGTATCAGAAGCTTCGCAAACTAGAATGCAACGCCGAAGATCGGGAGAGGATAAGGCGAAGATTCGACGATCCCCGTGGAACCGGAGACTTCATGAAAAGATGGGACGATTACACTTGGCACAGGGGAAGGAAGGATCCGAAGCACGAAATCCTTACGCATTCGACTCCGGAAGAGCTGCAGGTTATGGGCGAGCCCATAGTTCGTAAATATGAAGAGGATGCAGCTAAGCGGCATCGAATATGGGTGGAGAATCGCAAAGTCGCCAAGGCTGGTATGCGTTTCTAGGATCACCATGATCGAATAGCTACTCGAAATGAGCCTAGCACACAGATCTCGGGCAAAAATCAGTAGTACCGAACTCTTGATACGCGTCGATGAAAGCAAAGAAGTTGTATCGTTGGCTTCAGGTATGGCTAAGGCAGGAGGTGGTTTGCTAACAAAAATCTCATCAAAATATTCTGAGTCTCTTCCTCTCCTTCTTGCTCCTCAAACCCAATGTCTTCGATGCTGTCAACATCTTCACGGTCACCATCCTCATTTCTCGAGAGAGGCTCACCCCGGACAGCTAATCACTCCAACCCTTTACTTGTTGGAGGAGTGCTGATCTCACTCTGCTCTCCGTTATCCCTGACCCTAATGTTCTGGCTGACTTCATCATTGAGAGACCTTGTCACTGGGGAGTTGTCCTCTTCCGTTGGAAAATCACTTACCTCTTGTCCAGCAATTCGTCTGGATCTCCGAACGCCTGTTGGTGCCTCAATGGCATCCCTAACCTCTGGCCGATCTGTTGATGGGCCGGCGCTGGGGACCTCGGGCTCTGTGCACTTGGAGGTGAGTGCTCTCTCGCGGATCTCATCTCCATAGCTGTCCTCGCAGAGCTTCAGAAGTTCTAGATCATGCTGGGTAGCATAGAGACTCTCCTTCTCAGAATCTTCCCGAGAGAGTCCAATCTCCGAACAGAGCAATTCCATTAATGTACGACGGTCTAGATTTCACGTTTGACAGCCTTTCGACACTCCAGACCGCACAGCACTCTTGTTGTTTAAACGATCGTTTGAACTCAATATGCGAGACGGCGAGGATCGGATTGAATTTGGTATGGCAATGACAGGTATACTTGCAAAAGGTCTAGAAAGGCATTCGACCTATTGGAAAAGCATCTCGAAGCTCAGGGCGAGTCAACGTTGAAGCACTAGTTTTTCTAAAACTAGATTGCTTTGGAGAGTCCGCCCCTCTCCGAACAAGCTTCGTCTTCTCTCGTCTTTGACGGGGAACATGGGGACTTCGTTGATGACTATGACCCGGAGCTATCCAAGGTGTTTCCTTGTCCACTCATGTGCTGATGGGCCGAAGCCCGAGGCCATCGGCTTAAATGGATTATCAACATCTGGAGAGCCACGATACTCCATGGCGTGTTGATAGTCCGAGATTCTTTGAATGTGCTACGAGGTTATTAGACAGATCCCAAGATACTGCCGTCGAGATCTCAGCCTGCAGAAAGGAAATAAATATTCATGTGACCGAAGCGAATGTACTTGGTTGGGATGGTAGATGGCCTTTATACCGCCGGCTTGGTTCTCGGGTTTCTCGGCTAGCTGCTCAAGTCCAAGGTCGCTTGCGGCTTTTACATCGTACTAGCTGACTTCCTTACGATTCCTAAAGCGGGTTTCGAGAGGTTCCACGAGGAGCTGGGTAAAGGTGACGTGCACGGCGTGAACGAGCTGTAGTGATGGGGTCGCAAAAAGAATGAGAGACGAGCCCAGCCAGAAGTGGACAGGTCAAATCGTGAAGGGCAGGCGCTGCTCTGGATGAGGTCTGCTCCCGAGCAACGTTACCCTCTAAGTCATGAGCTGCAACTGCCAGATACCTGGCGGAGAAAGTGCAGACTTGACGTTGTTTAACAACTTTATTCATGCCATCCCACAGTGCTTGAACCACCACTTAGGTAGCTGATAGTCGACCTAACCGATCTTACCTCCAAATCAAGTATGGAGAACGATGCGCTCTCCGAAACACCTAAACCACAATGTACGAAGACGTCAAGTCGCCGCAGCCAGTCTCTCACCATATTACCACAATCACTCATCTACCTGCGATGCCAAAGCAGAAAGCTCATGAAGTCTACACGAGATACAATCATCTCGAGAATCGATCTCACACTGGAAATCGTTTGGTCTTCCATCTCGAGACCTTCAATCATCCCGTTCTACCAACAATGCTTAGAAGCTCTCCTCATGACCTATTCGAAACTCGTAAGGCAACATGAACTTCCCATCCACACCAGCCGTCTCACTGGCAAGACCCTGCAGACGAGATACACGATCGGCAACGCCTCTATCTCCATACACTGATGCAATGTCGAACAATCCGCCGCGAGGCTGCGAGCACGATTGACTTCTCTGTGGTGGAGAGCAAAGCTGCCGAGTCAGTCAAGAGCACAGAAATCATGCCATTCATCAGCATGGGAGAGTCCTACCTCTCCCTGACCCACACGCGCTCACAATCTAGAACCTTCCCAGCCGACCCACGAGTCGTCACTCAGAGCTTTCCATCTCCTTGTCTCCACCGGAATGATGACGCTACGCCCACGACTCGATCGATCTCGGGGAGATAACTCCGCAGTAGACAGTTGTAGCAGCGACAAGTCACGCGAAGCTCCTTCACTACTGGTTTGAGACCGATTGCGCTCGCTATTGCGTTCGCAAATGCTGACATCTCTTGGAACACTGCGAGGATTCGAGAGCGAGAGACGGAGAGGGAAGGATGGGATCTTTGCAATCCCCCTTCTCCACTGTAATATGGTTTTACTTTCGCGAGATGTCACGTCAGGCAAATATGATACGTTCGAGAGAACCGCCCCTCACTGTTTCTCTGAGTTGAGAAAGTGGGATCGGTCCTCTCTCTCCCCCTAATCCGCTTCCACGCCTTAGGGTTGAGATTCTGGCGGGGCATCGAGTCGGAGGACTCTCCCAGCACGAGATTTTCTATGCGATGGCGACGCTGTGGGGTTGCATTTCATTGCCTGGCAGTCAGCTGAAAGCACATGCAGAATGGTTGTGGGAGACGGTGCGCTTGGTCTGTTGGTTAGGTGATGGTGGTCTCGGGAGGGGAAGACGGGGATGGAAAAGTGGAAAGGCCACGGGGAGTGCCGGGGAACTCCCATGGATCGAGAGATCGTGTAACAATATGCGATTATTGACGTGTGGTTGGTTCTCTTCGGCATGGTTGGGAACCATTTTAGATTGGAATTTACTACGCCATATGACTGGCGACTCAACAGCCACGCCTTTTCACTACACTGTTGGCTCTTGTGAATATTCTGAGTCGTCTGCATTTGACCTACAGGTTTGTTTGATGGGAGTGTGTTCACTTCAGTCATTTTCCATGTTACGTTGCACATTCCATGGATGTCTAGGGCTTTGGCGATATACACGACGATTTGATATCAAAGTCCCGTCCTCGATGTGTAGAGGAAGACCGATCGTTAACCATCAATGTCGAACTTGGTATTCATGGAGCAATAAACATGTGAACAGTCACATGACATTTCGACAGGGAGCTATGTGCAATCATGCAGCGTCAAATCGGCTTGTCAATAAATGAATGCTAGCATTCCGACAGCAATGTCTGTTCCGTCACTAGTGTGAGAGGCCGAGCTTTATGAGCGAGTACTGGCGGATGGCAGCGTCGAATCCCTTGCTTATCGCGTAGGTCTGCTCCGCCACGTCCGCGGATCGACCTCGCAAATAATCGTCGATGGCAAATCCGAGACCCTACAGACTGGTAAGCTTGGTACGATCGAGAGCAGCTCGCATCGTGGAAAGACGCTGGAGAGGGCTTTACCTCAAAGGTCCCCAGGACACCGCGAAGGGCGGATTCACCCAGAGCTCCTATGGGTTTGTAGGCTTCGGTGTTGCCCTTGAAACTGTTGCTCTTGCTCGACATTAAGTTGGCCCAGAAAAGTGCTGCTTTGATGGTCTCGTGTGGAACGTTAGTGATTTATTGTCTTTTAGCCGGGCTGCGTGATCCACCAACCTCTTTATAGGCTTCCAAGACGGCGTCCGAATCTTCGCCTTTGTTTAGCGCTACGGAGGGGTTCAAATCTGCAAGCATGTTCTCTCCGGTATGAGTGATGGCAATAGCCTTGTTGATGACGACCTGTTCAGGCAGAAGTCAGACCCTTGTTCCACCACATTCAGCGCTTCACTTACTGGAAGAGGTCCCAGGTTGGCCACGACGTAGAAGGCATTGGTTCCCGTCACCTCTTTAGTGGGGGCTGCAAGGTCGATTAATTGGCTGGTGAGGTCGTTGAAACTATTGATCCACTCCTGCGGCTTGTCTCCCTGGGTTCTCCAAGCTGTATTGGATGAAAATGGAGTTTGCAGAACGGAGCAAATTACACCGGTTGGCATAAGAGATGCAGCAAGCAGAGCTTTTGTGAAAGACCGGAGAGAAGGCATGATGGAGTCTATGGATCTGTGAGTCGGTGGAGTGGGAGAAGACTGATCAAATGATAGACTGGGGACGTTGCTCCGTGGGTGTAGCAACCTGTTTGTGCCTTCCGACTTTGCGGGACATTTTGGAGCTTGGATGCAAGAGTGGACAGATTTTATCGAAAGGTCAGAGCTCCAAAATCTTGTTTCAAGTTAATCGGATCCGACCATTCCGATTGAATCCGTCGATGTGGAGATCCAATGGCAAGCTACCACGTCCTGACCTGCAATCCTTCTTCGGCAAGGAAGCTGGTGTAAGCAAAACGATGAACCGCCAGCCGGTCGGTAGGTGCAACTTTGTCTCAGACCGCCCTTTCCTGAATCATTGTTCGAGATCATTAAAGCGGAGCTCTCAAAAGATGCTTTTGAGCACAGATGTGAGGGGTCTCGCTGTCAGACAATAGTGATGCCGCAAAAAGGTAAAGCGTAAGGCCAGAGCCGTTGCGTTGCCGAAAAGCGGTATAGCGTGATGCAGGGCAGAGAGATCGAAGTCAGAAGTTTAATCGAGCTATGTTGGTGCCTCTCGACTTTTTGAGGATATTCAGGTGCGTGGCTGCGAGGCGGTATGATGTTTCAATCAGAACCTCAAGTTCGTTGATTAAGGTAGACCAATTTGAGCGAACCCAGTCAAATTTATCCATGCAAAGTTGCATTAAGACGCGCCACATTGCCGGATTGACCCGGACGTTGTCATAGCTTCTAGCTTCAAACCATAGCTGGAACGACGAGGGTCTTCATGGCCAATGCGGAGCAGCTCCCCACAATCATTTCTGTCATTCATCAAGTATCAATCATCCGCCGTCTTTTCTTGACCTCGCCCACCACTCAACACTCATTCCCATCATTGTACTTCTCCATCATGGTTGTTCTGAGTAATATCATCCTCGCCCTCGTGGCTGGTCTGTCGACCCAAGCGTCCGCACTCAGCAGGATAGACAAGTGCGGATGGACAGGATGCCTTTATGAACCCCAACTCGAATCTTCACAGCATCCGATCGAGGCCTTGACTCCGAGTTCAGACAAGATCATCAAGCTACACCAGGACCTGAAGATAAAGTCTCAGGCTCTGCAGGCACCTGCTTCGTCGATAACCATCGTCAATGGCCCTCTGATCATAGTCGGACAAGGCCCGTTTCCAGTATGCTCCGTATCCTGACTTTGACTGCGGATGATTGTGTTGACAAAGACCAGCAAGTCATCACTGGCTTGGTCGATATCGTCAATGTCGCGACCAGCAAGCTAGCAGAGCTCGAGGGTGCGAAACCAATTACCGACAAGGCTGAGGCTGATGACATCTATGACGCCTACCGAGAAGTAAGTCATGAAGCCGTTTCGCGCAGCTTGATGTACTAAATGCCATCTTAGTTCGTCCGCGTCCATCAGGCATTTCTCTCGATCATGATCGGTAAAGCAGGCCTTTTCACTACCATTCCATTCGTTGGAGCTCCCGTCGCAGCGGTGCTACGACAAATCGAACAAGTAGTCGACGTAAGTTTTCGCACATAGTTTTCAAAATTAGATACGTCCTGACGATCAAGGCAGACACTATCTTTCACACTCATCGACATGATTGAAAGCAGAGCAACCGATATTCAAACTCTCGCGTCGAGCTTGGGAATGACAATCAACACCGCCATCAATAGCTACTCAGGCATCATGGAATGAGTACCTCGGAGCGCGTAGGTAATAAAAGGTCGACCAAAACTACCGACCCACCGAGCAGCTCAGTGTGATCGTGTTGTTGCACTTTGAGAAGCACACCGTTGAGATCTATATAAGTGACTACGTTTTGCCACCTGAAAATCTACGGTAGTCATCCAATGAGAAACGTACAAGGTACACATAGTATTTGCCGCGACATTGTGCCAGATCTTGTAGCTTTGTGAAATGGGTATTGCCCAGCCAGATTTCACAATCTTGGAAGGTGAGTGAGCGCTATCGAAGGATAGCGCCCAACAGGCATCCTCTTATTGAAGCGCTCGATATGATACACCGAGACGAATGGAGTTGATGAAATGCTATTCAGAGAGAGATGTCACAGACAAGACATGGATAGCATGATGTCCTGTGTGCACGTATCATGTCTATCCCTCAAAATGCTGAGTAATGCTCAACAGCGAATACAATATTCAGCTGAAATCGACGTTCAATTCCCCGGTGTATTCGAAGCCCAACAAGCCACCATGCACATCAGCGCTCGCTGTTTGCGTTATCTTACGCCCCCGTCGCAAGTTGTCCACCATAGCGTGAGGGCATACTTTGACTCGCTCACGCCGAAATCCTATTCTTAGCCTCCCCGCTACTATTACTGCCAGCACTCCGGAGAAGCCTCAGCGTGAGAATGTGTAGTCGCTAGTCGGTAGCGCGCGGGCGCGGACACGCCGGACACGCGTGATGGGCGTCCGCAACTTCGGAAGGCACCGGGAAGGGAGACGTGCTAGGTGAGTGGGTGTGCGCATCTGTCTCTGCACATAGTGAGATAGGTATAAGCTACTGCGGTATATGTGAGATATGGCCCATGACCACTCGAGTTCTAAAACTTCCGTGTTCGGTGGGGTTGATGTCGAATAGGACTGCCGAGACACGGCAAA
>JAOSBP010189880.1:0-13715 GCA_027563825.1 Erythroxylum mucronatum
TTGACGATGATGAGACGCAACCTCCTTCAGAAATACAATTTTTCTCTTAAATGTTATTTTAAGTTTTATATTGGACTCATATTTATTTATTTTTGGTTCATTAGATAATAATAAACATTGGTGTATTTTTCTTTTCAATAAAATATTTTATTTTTATTTATTTTTATAAAATTTTCATCTTATTTATTATATTCTGGTTTGATAGCGGTTCATTACCGGTTGAACCTCTAAACCGTAAACCTTTCCTTCGACCGGTTCGATATCTGGTCCGATTTTTAAAACATTGGTTAACACAATAATAGGCAGCCCTAGCTGTCTAAAAGCAATTCCTTCTTACATATGGATTAGGTAGTGCTAGTTCTCCTACTACTTAAATTAGCATTCTGTATATTGTACCCACTTGATGTACATCGGTCAGAAAAAGATAGGAAAATAAGTTATACTATACTAGATTATTGTAAAATTTTGACTTAGTGCTAGTTGCTACAAATATAAAAATTGAAATATCAAAAAATTATCAAATAAGAATTGTAATTTTAAAAAATTGGAGAACTAAATTAAAAAAGTATTTTTTATTTTTACATATAAAATTTAATAAATTTAGATATTGAGTCAAATTTTGAAATATTTTTCAATTTTTAGTTATAACAAGAAACTAAAATTCAATTATATAAAATTTGTAGAATATTTTATAATTTTAAGATTATTTTAAAATAATATTCAATGTTTACATATATAAATATAATATCAAAATAAGTACTACTTCTAATTCAATATTTGCATCAAGATAATCATTGGCATAAAATTTTTGGAATATATATTAATTAGAGTTGATATTTTAGCTTAAATATGATATAAGATTTAAAAATATAATTCAAATTGTTTAATATACAGACTTTGTCTCGATTTGATGCCACTTAGAGGACCTTTAAGAAATGAATTTATAGAATTTAGCTAATTGTCTTGTGTTGAGAACCGAGTCGAAATCTGATCTTGACCTCAGTGAAATAATTACGAGATTTTTTTTCATAAATTATTTTCTCGAAAGCCTAAATCATTTTAATTATATCAAATTATTAACACATAAGTCATAATAAAGCGTGAATATAAGTTTATACTTTATTCCGAAGCTTGATCATTATCTTATTGTATCTCTCAAATTGTTACTGAAACCGATCTCTTTCAATCACCATAGTTGTACAAATATCCGGCCTCTAACAGTATCCACATAATATGTTGAGAGAATTCTGTAACTCTTATAGAGAGGGTTAAGCAAGACATGCTAATTGTATAGAATTTAAGCCTATTTATAATAAGCTTTTGACGTTTTAGTAATTTAATTAAAATTAAATTTTAATTTTGGTTAAACTTTAATTAGAATTACAAATAATTCTAATTAAATACCAATTATTCCCAAATAAGATCCAATATTTTATATTGATCCTTATTTATTAAGTATCTCATATTTAATCACAAAGTTTCTCAAACTTTATAATCAAGTCTAACTTGATTAAAATATCTTTGCTTTCTTCAACCCATTCTATATGTAAGACCCGTTAGGTTTCTAATTATGTTGGCAATTATTATAAATTAGAATTAGAATTCATAATTAGAATTATATAAAATTAAATTAAATTTATCTTTATTTTCTAATTAAACAATTTATAATTATAAATCAAGATTAGTGTCTAGCAAAGCATCCTAACTACTCAAATATTTAGGAATGTTAAAGTGGTTTTAACTAACCTTTATGTTCATGATTTTTTCTTATAATTCAGTCATTTCCTCATGCAATGTTTCGATTAGACATAGAACATGAAATTAATGTCTACTATATTTTAAGTTTAATTATATTAGTTCTCTACCATTAGTTATCAATTGAATTAATGATATTTGCAAACTATTTATAAAGTGTTATACTTTGGCTAAGGATTTCCTGAATTAATATTAATCGAGAATAACAGAACATAGTGAATTCCAACACGCAAGACAATTAAATTAAATGATGAAAAATTACTCAAACAATCAAGAATTGATTGATTTGAAAATAAAATAAAGTAAGCGAATCAAGGAAATATGCAAATTGTAAGGTATAAAAAAATGACTAAATTTAGTCAAATGACAGAAATTAGCTAAGGTATCGGATTTCAATTAGATTGGACACTAAAAATTGTAACAGTGGATTGATCTAGGAATTACTTCACTTAAGCAAGTCGAACCCAATGTTCACGGGAATTCCCTTCTCTCCTAAATTCGAGCTACCCACTTGGTTTATAAATAATTCAGAATAAAAACGCATTCAATACAAGAAGCCTAAAACTAAGTTCGTTAATCCTAGGTATCCTCATACAAGATCCTAAGGTTAGTCTACAGTTTAGTCTCAAGTATGTTGCTTGATTAATTTTTTCGACAAATTAAATACATTTGGTTATGGAATTCAATCATCTAAGGCCTTAATCTAGGTGATCAAGCTAAATTAGGATTAAATATGCATTCAATCAAGCAAAAATTAATACCACAAAATTTTTCCTAATCCAATATCAATCTTAACCTTAACCGGAAAAAAACTTACTCACACATATTCATTAATGTAACATAAATCATGGTTATAATATATATTTGAATTGATTAAATCCATAACAATTAAAATAAATAAGGAATAAAAACAAATTAAAAAGATACCCCTTCTCTCGCGGCTATAGCTGTTCACGATGTCTTCTTACTGCTGTAGCTGCTCACGCTATCTTCTTGTTTCTATCTAAGGTTTCGGTCCACCTTTTGGCATTCCTTGGTTCACGCAGTTATCTTCCTTGCTCTGCCGTTGATGTGACAAATAAGTTTTGTTGGTCCACCGGCTCATGCACAACACTTACGCTTCAACATCCTCTTGCCACAGCTGCTGTAACGTCCTCTTGCCACAGCTGCTGTAACGTCCTCTTGCCACTAGCTCACGTACAACAAAGCTGCTGTAATGTCCCCTTGCTATAGCTGCTGTAACGTCCTCTTGCCACTGCTGTTGTAACGTCCTCTTGCCACCACTAGCTATTTTCTTCATTTAATGACCACCAGCTGCCAACGTGTGTGAGTGGAGAGTATTTTTTTTCCATTGGTGATGCAGACCAGTTAGCTTTGGATTACATGGAAGATCTTGACCGCGACAAGGTTTGCGGCAGGATGCGAAACAAGGCTTAAATCTTGCATATGAAGCCGGGTCGTGACCTATGGTACTGTTTAGGGGCCAATTTTGTGTTTGTTTTTTTAAAGACTATTTTGCTATTTTTCGGTCTTTTATTTTCCTAATCTTGTCAGGTTTTGGATTAGAGTTGTTGGCCATTATAAATAGGCCTTATTGATGTTTTCTGAAGACACGTTATTTTTGAATCAAAAATTTCATTTTAGAATTTGGCTTTGTCTTTTCTTTCAAGATCGTTTGTCGTTCTTGTTTATCTTTTCGTCCAATCAAACGATG
Source organism: Erythroxylum mucronatum (assembly GCA_027563825.1). Classification (NCBI taxonomy): domain Eukaryota; kingdom Viridiplantae; phylum Streptophyta; class Magnoliopsida; order Malpighiales; family Erythroxylaceae; genus Erythroxylum; species Erythroxylum mucronatum. The sequence goes on from JAOSBP010189880.1 coordinate 3,470, forward strand.
TTGATTAAACTCCTGAATGGAGTCTAAACGTTCTTGTTCATTCATAACTTCCGTTTTGTGTCAGTTGGGCTTTTGTGTGAGTGTTGGAGAGTATATGTTTTTTTGTTGCTCTCCCTATTCAATGTCCACGCCCCTCATTCATGCCTAACTTTACGCATAAGCACGTTTTTCTCCAATCTCCACTGGCAGTCTCCTGCTTTGGTTTTTATGTATATTGAATGTCCCTTCTAGCTGTCCTCATAGGTTTTATTCCTTTCTATATTTTTTATGCCGCCACTGCCTTGTTTTCGCTCCATGTATTTAATGTTTTTGAAAGAGTTTTCTTGCCCCACGCAAACTCATGCTCTCTCTATTGATTGTCCTGATGTGTCTATTTTTTGTTTGTGGTTTGGTCCACCTTTATCAAATAAGCTCCAGCTCCTTTGGTCCACTCTTGATTCACGTTTTTAAACCTCTCCTTCACACACAAGCTCTCATTCTCCTTGGCCAAAAACGTTAACGTTTTTCTTTTTTCTTTTAATATCCTTCCTTCCTTTTAAAGCTTTCCTTGCTTTAGGCTTTTAAAAATTCCAAATCTAATGTGTACCTAAAATTAAAACAAATAATTCTTAATTAGTACAATTTAAACATTAAATGGACAAGAGTTTAGCAAATTATATATCTAAAATCAATATAAAATGTCTATTAACAATCACACAACTACTTCTATGTAGTTCATGTTACATCCAATGAATACTGATTGACCGACCCATTATTAAATACGCCATAAGTAGTATCAAAACATAGCAATCCCTATACAAGATAACTTTGATAACCTCAAGTCAAATGATCACTTATACAATCGTCACAATGAGAATTACATAGACATAGAAGTAATGTTTTAAATGGATTTCTCATATCGGGTCTGTTCAATAAACTTGTTCTCTAACAGCACTAACACACTTGTTTAAGTATCTCCATACTTTAACCTATAAGATCGACCACTTCCTTCATAAGAAAAAACGTAATGTGTGCTAAGCTTTTTAGGTTATATTAATGTTTAGTGTTAATAGAACAATAACACTGAATAATTTAGAGATAACACACAAATGTGATATGAATCTTATAATTATAATCTTATTATATTTTTATTTGCAATGTATAATTATTCCATGGACTTTATCTTACACATCTAAACATGTACAAAATAAATAATGCCTTTAAATAATTGTCATTAAACTACAACCAAGTCGATTGGTTGTAGGGCATAAACCAACATCTTGATCGTGAGATATCAGTAAGAAATAAGAATCATCACTACAACAAAAGGATCTTTTAGTGATGAAAATTTTTGTTGGTAAAAGTCCTTAATTCGTCGCTAATAATATTTAGAGATGATATTAAATTGTCGCCCAAATCGTTGCAAAATCCCAATAGCAATATGCTATAGGCTATGTTTTTAACAAATCATCCGTAATTATTTTTTGCTATGAGCTACATACATAGCAAAAAGAGAGTCGCGACAATACGAGAAATCATCGCTAATGATATTTTGATACACTTAGTTTTCGTGGCTAAATGTTATTAACTATGTTACTGTTAGCATGGCTAATAATATTTAGCGATGAATTTTTAATTATCGCCCAAAATTTTTGGCGATGATATAGCAGACGTATTAAAAAAAATTGTTGCCTTTTTGGAAACGCAGCCAAAAGTTATTGGCAACGTTTTTCAAAACGTAGCTAAAAAGTTTTGTTCACGATTTTAAAAAAGTAAGTAAATCTTTTTAGCTACTATTTTAATTTTTTAATAAAAATTATTAGTAAAAATTTTATCATGTCAATTATAATTATTGGTGACATTTTTAATCCATGTTATTATATGTAATATTTATATTTTTTAATAATTTATGATACAAAAACCTATTTAAAAATACTTATAAGTTGGAAAAATTTTATATAACCAATAAAATATTTTTAAATGTGAAATACAAACGTTAACAAAAATAGTTATGTACAAACTAACAATTGTTTTTATCGTTACTATTACTTATATAATTCGAGCCAAGTATTTGTTTGATTATCTTTTCAAGCTTGACCAACTTTCGTTCATTACTTTCTAACTTTTGTTAAAGACAGTCAACATATGTTGGTCTCAATGAAGATGAAGTAGTTGGCTTAGAGCCAAACTCAAGACCTCTGATCTTGTACGAAGCATATTGTTGCAAATCTTATCTACTTTGGCTCATTTCTGTTAGATAATAATTTTTGCAACAACTGTTGCATCTTATTTTAAAATAAAAAATCAATATTGAATTCTAATATTATTAGTTAGTACTATATAAATAAATAAACTTAAAATTTGAACAAATTTTTATACTTACATAGTTATTTTGCGCTTCTTCTGACATCCACCTTTGACCTTTCTTATAGTGAGTGAGTTTGTATAATGTTATCCTACCACACTTTTGTCCATATAGTTCCTTCTCGCTCTGTTTTATGAAAAATTAATTGAAAACACAATAAATAATATTGTATTTACTAATATAATTATAACTTCAAAATAAAAAATTATATTCTTTTTATACGACAACAAATAATTTGGAGTCTTGATTGTGAAGAGTTTTTGTTAATCCCTAAATAAATAAAGGAAATTGTCGCTAAAAAAATGTAGCTGATAGTCTGCTTTGTTGTAGTGCGGAAAATGAAACAAGTCAGTAAACATCTCACTGCAGACGGAACTTGCCACCAGTGTAGTCTCGAAGAATCCTCCCTACACGCTATGAGAGACTGCATCAAAGCTCACCAAGTGTGGCTCTCGTTATCTACCCACCTTGGTGTTACAGACTTCTCTGTCAAATCGAGAATGGATCTGAAGAACCTCCAACAACATTGAAAAGTTTGGGATCATGATTGGACCATTCTCTTTGGAACTACCTGTTGGTTCCTCTGGACTTAACGAAACTTGTCCCTCTTTGATGAACATTTCAATTGGCCTTCCTTATTAATTTTTCTCATTTTGTCTTATGTAGATCAGCTCCACCAGTCTACCATGTGGCAAAGCCGAACGAACCCCGAGCGCCGTCCTTGTCAAGAGCAGCTCTTCGGATGGAGCACCCCACCACCTGGATGGGTCAAATTAAATACCGATAGAGCGTGCAATCATTACCAGTGCTTGGCTATAGCAGGTGGCCTCATAAGAGATAGTGCGGGCAATTTGGCTTGGCGAATTCACTCAGAACCTCAACTGGTGCACTCCGTTGTCGACTAAACTCTGGAGAGTATCTACCGGACTCTCGTTTGCTTGGAACCTGGGCTTCCGCCGGATTGAACTGGAAGTGGACTCTCTCGCCGTGCACAATATCCTCTCTTCCTCGGACAACCGCTCTTCGGTCCTCAACCCCATCGTTAGGGATATTCACGTGCTGTTCACCCGCAACTAAACTGTTGTTCATCGACATGTTTATCGAGAGAGCAACAGATGTGCCGACTGGCTCGCTACCTATGCAAAACATTTTGCAGTCGGTGTCACTTATTTTGATACTGCACCTATCGGGTGCTATCATATCCTTTTAGAGGATAAGTCGGGGACCTATTTCTCCCGATCTGTTTTGTAAATTGTTTTCGTCAGTTTCCTTTTAATCGAACAAAAAAAAAAGAGCAACTAATCAGCTTAGTATCTTATCGAGCCAAAAATTGATTCAACTCGACCGAGTCTAATAAAAGTTCAAGTTAAACTAAAACTTCAAGGAAAATTCAGATCGAATTTGTATTCGCCCGGCTCAACCTGATGCCATCAATAGTCTCGATGTGAACACACGCTACACGTCAAAGGGAAGACTTTGATAAGTTGGTACACATTAAAGGGTAGACTTTGTTAAGTTGGTCATGTAACGTGGAAGAAACTCCAGAATTGGTAGGGTCGTAACCTGTTTATATTATGATTGCCGCCTTGTTAAATACAGAAGTGATTATGACTTTTCTTCAATCTGAAGTGTACACAAACCGTTTGGACATTGACGAGTGTCTATGTACGCGTTTTGACTCGTTCATGTGATTTTTTATTCTCCTTGGTCAGTCAGCTTAGAAGAATAGAAAAGTAGAATTTTTTAAGTTTGATGAGTCAATTTTCTTTTATAATTTTATTTACTTTTAAAATATAAACTAAAATTATTGTATTAAAATACTAAAAGCATGACTTTTATCAAAATTACACTAATTTTTTTTACTATAAATCAATATTAATTAGTATTTTAAAAATCGAACCGGAAGTTAAATCGATAAAAAAATTAAGGTTTAATCGGTATTAGACCATTATAAAATCGAATAAATATTAAATAAAATTAAAAAATTAAAAATATAATTGAAAGGCATTGTCCTTATCTATCGAAAATTTTAAAGTTTAATTGAAAAAATAAATAAATATATTTATTTTAGTTTATAAGAACTTCTTAATTTAAAAAGGTGACTGATTAATTAACAATTTGATCAATTTTTAACAACAAAAAATTATTAAAGTAAATCAAACCAAAAAATAAAAAATCAAACAAAAAAGTTGGACGGTTTAAAGTTTTTACAATTGACCCGGTTGAACTGGTTGGATTTTTTAATGATTGCTATAAAAAAACAATAAACTAATTTAAGTTTTTAAAAATATATAAAAAGAAAGGAGAATAACTAACGAAAATGTTGTAAAACGTAACATAGTCGGTTTTTCCAAATTCTAGAAATCTAGGCTGCCAAAAGACCGAGGACAGAAGACTTATCAAACCGATGAAACTTCCTCACAGTTGGGAAGGCATTATTCGAGAGACATCCAAACACGTCGTGACTAAAGAAAAACGTTGAATTACAACACTTTTACGTGTTTCTAAATATAGCAGACGTCATGTTGTTAGTTAGTGACAGATTGGTGAATTGTTAAGAAACTCTATATATAGTCTCTAAATACACCTTCTTGGCTTATATACACAAGCTCCACTATTTTCACCCCCTCTCACACGCATCTTTCTTTCTTTCTTTCTTGTCTCATAAGATCAACCATGGCTGCGTTCAAGTTGCTATTAGTTCTCTTTCTCTCTTCCATCTTCTTCCATGCTGCTTTAGGTAAGAGAATCAACCTTGCATGCATGCATGTTGTGTAATCTTAATCCGCAATCCGTAAATTGATCTTAGTGTGTGTGTTTCGCAGGTGAGATTGTGTGTGAGGAATTGCCAAACGATGTGTGTGCCTTCTCAATTGCATCATCAGGGAAGAGGTGTTTGTTGGAGACTTATGGTAAGGAAGATGAGAGTGTTGGGTATCAGTGCCGGACATCGGAGATTGTGGTGGAGAGAATGGCGAATTATATAGAGACCGATGAGTGTGTTAAGGCTTGTGGGGTTGATAGAAACTCTGTTGGTATCTCTTCTGATGCACTTCTCGAACCTCAGTTCACCTCCAAGCTCTGTTCACCACCTTGTTATCAACATTGTCCCAACATTGTTGACCTTTACTTCAACCTGGCTGCTGGTGAAGGTAATAAAATTTCGTTTCTCTTTAATTCATCAATCAAATATTCGGTAGCATTTCGAGTTCAAACCGAACACGAATTAATTTAAATTAAAACGACGTTATTTTGTTTAATTAAACTTTATTTGATTTTAATGTTAAAGTTTACAATTATAAGAATCGATTAGTGTTTTATTTAGTTCAAGTCGAGTCTAAATTTAAATTATTTCTTCGTGTTTAGTTCGAGTCAGAAAAAAACATTACGGGGATAGTTCATGTTAAGTAATTTTTAACTTAAACCTTAAACTGAGTTAAAAAAGGATTTGTTTAAGCTAATTGTGGTGTTAAATACTTTTCTTCAATCAAAAGGACTTGGTCATGGATGCACTTTTGCTTTCACTCTTTAGTTCTTTCTGTTTTCTTAACCTTTAATCAAAGAATCTGTCTTACAGTTGACCTATCAATTTCAATGCTCAAATCAAACTTGGCAGCTACACATTATTATAAAAATAATATATTCTTACTATTTATGATGTTGATAATATTATATGCATACAGGTGCGTATCTACCTGATCTTTGTTCGGCTTCAAGGACCAATCCCCACCGTTCGATGATCCAGCTTATGAGCTCAGGTGAAGCTTCAGCGCCTGTAACCAGTAGTGATGTATCTGCTGCTTCTGCTCATGCTCCAGCTTCTGCTCCTATGTAATCTATTTGTGGCTTTTCAATATTCTTTCTTCATACTGTATTGATTACACTGCGGATTATTGTAAATTGAAGAAGTAATAATATTCCCATTTAGCCATATAGCAAGTGAGAGAGATAGAATTCATTCGGATTTGTGTTGGATCAAACCAAATTTGCTTATTTGATTTTGTTTCCAATTAACTAATAATGAGTTTTCTGTTCCCCTCATGAGTTGTTTAGGGGTCGTTTGTTTCCATTTCTGTTTTTCTGTTGTTGTTTTTGGTTTCTGTTTCCTGTTTTTGGTTTCTGTTTTTTTTTTAAAAACGAAAACCTGTTTGGTTGAGATTTGTAATATAAAAACTGAAAACAAAAACCTATTTGGTTGAGATTTTTAATTAAAAAATGAAAACAAAAACTTGTTTGGTTTTATTAACATGTTTCTATTTTTGTAATTATACTATTATGTGTAATAATTATAATATAATACATTATATTTTTAAATTAATTAATTATCATTATAACTAAAATTAAATATATGCTAATCAAATATTATTAAAAATTACACATTAATTGTATATAATAAAATTACATAAATTAGAAATTATATTAAATCGTTCTAATCAATAAAAGATGTCCATCATAATTACCAAAAAAAATGTTCATCATACTATAATTCTCGAAAATATAATAGTATTATCATTTACAAAAAAATTTCTTTACATTAACAAAGGTATATTACATGAATACAATAATAAAATTAAGAATTTACGTGTTGATTGGCATGAAATATATATGTAACAATGTAGTCCACCTTTAAAAGAAAATGGTTTCTTGACTTTAACAAAGGTATATTACATGAAGAAAATAATAAAAATAAGAATAACGTGATGATTGGCATGAAAGGCACGCATTTAATGTTTCCACACTTCATTTAATGCATCAATACATGTGAAGGTTGAATGAATCGTTGAAGAACACATAAACCTTAACAGAATAAAGCCTCCATAAATGACTCCACATGTTAAAAGACAAAAGTAAACTCACTTTATGCTAAGAGACGTGATGCTACAAGACAAAAGTAAAACTATTTTATGCTAAGAGACGTGAAACTGGGAAGAAAACATTAAATGCCTCTGCCGCATATTAAATGACGTGAAGATAAGCTGGGAAGAAAACATTCGTAAGCTATCCTACGGCGATTCAATGGAAGCAAATATAAGGTTCACCGTCCTGGTTCTTAACGCCTCTTGCTTACAGCAGTCTACTCACTTCTCCTGCATAAGTACTGATAAACTTTTTACCTTTTCTATGGCTCCCAAAACCAACTTCTACCTTTCTGGTTTTCGTAAATTCGTTGTAGTTTTTTAATTTTTAAAACGTCGCGACACAACAAATCTAACCAAACGTGATTTCATAGATGGTTTCCTTTTTAATAAAAACCACAACAAAAAACGGCAAAAAAATGAAAACAAACGGGTCCTTAGCTTATAGGTTGTTACCTCCAAATATCTCATTTAGTTAGAAGAAGAAATCTATGTTTAATATTAAAAATTACTTGTCAGTTGAGCCTTTGATCTTTAAGAGATGCCACGATCTAGTGATTCAGAGATGCATACCTAATGAAAAATTTCAGCCTACTCTTCAGCATTGCCATTCACCTTTATGTGGTGGTCATTCTAGTCCAATAACATAAACAGTTAAAGTTTTACAATCTAGATTCTATTAGCCAACACTTCACAAGGATCGTTATACTTTCACTAAAACTTGTGATCAATGCTAGAGGACGAGTAACATCTCTAAATGTTATGAGCTTCCATTAATCAATATTTTTGAAGTTAGGCTACCACTAGGATTTTTCACTTTCCTCTTACTTCTTTTGGGTTGTAAACTATATTTCCAAATAGGTGGAGGTAGTAGGCTTTCCAATAAAAAATGACAAAGTTATGCTTAAATTTCTTTAAAAGAATATATTTTCAAGATTTGGGACATCAAGAGTGATGAGGGAACTCCTACAATAAATCTTTTCAAATCTTTTGAAAAAATATGGAGTTCATTACAAATTTGCTATACCATATCACCCATACTTAAATGGCTAACATAAAGTTTCAAATAGATTCTTGAGAACACAATGAATCCAAATAAAAAAGATTAGGCTCTCAAGCTCGATGATGCCCTTTGGGCTTACAAGATAACTTTTAAAGCTCTACCAGGAATGTCTCCTAATCAATTGGTTTTTAGTAAACTATGCCACTTCTTATGGAGCTAGAATACAAGGCATTTTATGTTATGAGAAAACTAAATCTTGATTGGAAAAAGGCAACTAAGAAAAGAAAATTAAAGTTATGTGACTTGAGAAGTTTATAAATGAAGCATATAAAAACTCAAAGATATATAAAGATAAGAGCAAAAAGTGGAATGACAAGCAAATCATGAAGAGGAAATTTGTTGTCAGTGAAAAGGTATTCTTATAAAACTCAAGATTGTAGCTTTTTCTAGGAAAACTCTTCTCTAGATGGTCAGGACCTTTCACTGTGAAAAATGTCTTTTAGAGTAATTGAAGTTGAAGCTAATGATGGAAGATCTTTTATGGTTAATAGATAGAGGCTAAAGCATATTATAGTTAAGAATTAAGGATAATTATAGTGGCAAGGATCTTTAAGCTAGTAACTAAGTCGTGCTATCGACATAAAATCCAACACTTATCAGGAGGCAACTCGACTGCTTCTTTTTCATTTATTTCCATTTGTCCATTTTCATTAATTGACTTGATTTGATTTTTATTTTATTTAGTGTTGTTTTCTCTTGAGCATGGGAATTATTTAGTAGTGTGTTATTTGTCTTTATTGCAAGTAAATTTTTGGAGAAACAAAAGTTTCACGAAGCTATATGTAATTTAAGTAAGTTAAACATTAATGAATTTTGATGGAAGATTTTAGAAGAAAGAAACGAAGAAGCAAATTTGAGGTAATTTTTTTTGATTATAGTAGGGTACTGAGGATGACTAACTAAGTTTGTATAAACTTCTTTGTCTTGCTATTGCATTAAAACAATGATATAACATCTCATTATCTCAATACTATATCTTCAATCCAATGCAATAGCAGTCCTTGCTAACATTAATCATTTTGATGTCTTAATTCTAACCAACAGCAACCACCTCAAGCTTTTGTTTTCTCTTTGTTATATCTAGTGTTTTTTTTCACTTATTTAAAATGACCATGTTCCCCATCCTAATATCCCCATTTTTTATTTTTCCTCTACCACGTTTAATGTTGTACTGCTACACCTATATAGTCATAGTGTCCTATCGCCAATTTTTGTTACAATTGCACTAATCCAATGCATATACCCCCTGTGTATTTAATTATTTTGGTTCCAACTTCTTTTCAACTAATGTGGTCATCTCCACTAAAGCACTGTTCTCCTTGGTTTTCCCCAATTCATAAACCCTAGCTTAGTTGAATTTGTTACTTTATTCTATTTCAATTTTCAGTGATTCCACCACACAAGTAAGTGATTCCATCTCTATCTCTCACCTTTTGTTCAATTTTCAATTTTTATTTTTAACTGAAATAATGAGCAACGAAATGTTAAATTATCTTACAATTTACTACATAATGTTTGGCTTTTACTTCTTGTTAATTTTTATATATGAAACATAAACAATTTCTCTCAGAACTAACAAAACTTTCATTTCAAAATCATGATTCTCATATTTTTCTTTTGACAGTAGCGATTTTGTCTTCTAAATATATGTATGATTTATGTTCATGCTTATATGAGTGGTTCATTTTTTGTATGTGAGCTTCAATTTCATAGGTTTACTTAGTTTGTTAACCAATTCAAACCACATATCTTGGATTCGAAGAGATCACTTTATCTACTTCTTGAACATAAAAATTGAAAAATAATAAGCAAATCATTTTCACCAAGTGTACAAGTTGTCTTAAGGGCATTTTTGTAGGAAAATCCCGGTGTGTCCATCACATAAACACAGTGCGGAAAACAAAAATTTTTGTTCCGGGACGTTCCCGAAAGCCAGGATCCATGTGTATATATAAACAGTCAAACCATAACGACCAAAGGAGA
>JAOSBP010189922.1:0-13714 GCA_027563825.1 Erythroxylum mucronatum
CTTTAGGGCACTACTCTAACAATCTTACAGTACTGTACAAGCATAAGTCGAGTTACACAGTGTACAAGTCGACTTACGCAGAGTACAAGTCGACTTATACAATGCACAAGTCGACTTACACTAACAGTTTATAATTGGATAATGAGCCATTATGTTTTCTTTTTAGTCAAGAGAATAAAATGATATCTCAATTGCTTTATAATTGTGGCATTTGTTGTTTTTGAATGGTTTGCGAATTTGCTATATGTTTTGGTGTATGAAATTTTGATGATGAATTATGAATTGCTACATGAAAGGGTTTTTTTTAAATTGCCTGTTCATGAAAAACAAGTTTCCAAAATTTTTCCATTTAGGCAATCTGCTTTCAAGTCATGAATTTCATGTTATGTGGGTTTGTGGTAGTTCCTCAAGAACCATCAAGTGTACGTTGACCCAAGAATAGGCTTCTCCCGCCTGCTCGCTAGTGGTATGGAGCTCCTTCAAGGACTCCCTCAAGTTTACAACTACACAGGACCATTAAACGGGAATGTGTAGTGCGCCATGAATATAGACCTACCCAAACCATTTCTGATGTGCTTATGTGTTCATGATTTGTGACAAGTTTCAATGAATTCATGATTTATGATGTTTATAAATTGCTTGATAAATTGTGAATTTAGGAAATATGTGTTACATGGATTTCAATTTGAATTTTGCAATGGAAATAAACATTTCAATGGTTTTTGCTTGTTTCTCGGTTATAAGCTTATTATCTATGAGCGTAAAGCTCACCCCCTTTCATTCCCATCTCGAGGTGATGAGAAAGAGATTGGGTGAAAGAGAGTCAAGCATTCGTTTGTTTATGCATATGTTGTATTTTAAGTTGGATTGATGTAAAACAAGACTCTGGATGTATTTCAAGAATTTTTAGGTTTTGCATGCTTTGTATATTGGATTTTGATATTGATGATGTAATGTGGCTTGGAATGCCATTAAAGTTTTGTAAACATTTATCTTATGATGTAAATGAAATAAGGATTTGTGTATGGATTTGAAATGTGAATTTGTGTATGGATGATGAGTTGATGAACTTTGAATATGAATTGTTGTATGTATATATATATATATATATATGTGTGAGATACTATGAAAAAGAAAGATAGGATTTTTGGTGAATGATGAGATGTTACTGAATACAAGGAGTCAATGAATTGAGGTTGAGAGTTGATGAATTCCAATTGGTAGTTGAATTGTCATGGATGATGTTGTAATAAAGGAAGTGAAATTGGGATATTCTAAGTTTCTCATAAGGGAAAATTGTATGTTCTGACTTCTAATGAAAAACTGTATCAATCTAGGTAGAATTAGCCAAAGTTGTCTTCATAGAATTGTAGCTTGTCTTTCGATCTTTCCAACGAAAGTTATGATCATTACAAGTTAGGATATCGTAGAGGATGTGTATCCCAAACAATTAGAGTATATGAAGCGTTATCGGACTAGAAAGAGTTGAATTTGGCAAGATTATGAGTAAAGGGGATGCTAGGATGGGTTTAGGATCCTTTGAAAGGGTCTTGGAGAGTTGAAAATTAGTTACACCTGAAGGTTACACGGTCTACCCATGTAAAATCACACAGCCTGTGTGTTTCCAGCGCAGGAGCACTGTTACACCTGAAGGTTACACGACCTGTGTTTTTTGACCCTCCAAACGATAGAATTTCATTTTTTGGTCTTCACAAAAGTTATAGATCTAGAAGTCTACTTTCTAACCGTCAAAAACGAAGTCAATCCGACATCTGTAGGGAGAGTTATGGCAATTGCGCCAAGACATGTGCAAAGTGAGTAAGGACATGAACATGTTGGATTCGTTAGGTTGTAACTTCTTCGTCCGAACTCCGATTGAGGTGATTCTTAAGGCGATAGATTTCTAACACATTGTCCTACCTTCCCACAAAACTTGATAACCTTTGGTGTTGAATTCAAAAAATTTGGTGGAAAGAAAGTAAGGGGTCACTTGGGAGAGCATGTTTAGGTCATGAACATACTTTGAGTTTTTAAGCATATCTTAAGCAATAGAGCTCCGAATGAGGTGATTCTTGTTTCTAAATAAACTAGAGACTAAGAGCTGCCATTTTGAAGAAGTCAATTGTGATTATTATGATTCCATTGTGTGAGCTCGCCCTTTGTGTCTTGAGATGTTATAAGAATGATGAGGGTACTTTGAAGTATCCCTAACAAGGAAACCCGCTCACGCTTTATGAAGGTTAAATGAATTAACCCTACAGGATAATACACACACGTTTCATGATTTTGAAGAGTATTGGAAACCCAAAAATAAGGAGTAATGAAGAGCATTATGTTTCATGATTTCACAAGAGTTGGGTTTCAGAAACGAGCGGGATCCAACATAAGTGGTATCAGAGCAAGATGATGAATTGATGATGGTTAAGGAGATTACAAGGAACCAAGCATTGGGCTACGGAAACAAGCAGGACCCAACACGAGAAGTTTGAGTTGTGAAGTTGAAACCTTAGAGCCAGATATCACTTGATTAGAATGATCAATTAGGAAAGCTCGAAGTGAAGAAGAAGAAGAAATCGCAAAAGCAAAAATGACCAAGGAATTTCAGCAAGATTTTGATCTCGGAGCGAACCAAGGACATTAAGAAAGAACCCTTATGGATTTCATGAGACCAAGGTTCAATGCAGCTAACCAAGGAGTAGCTAGGCCACTTGTACAAGTGGCCTCTTTTGAAATTAAACCAGCCCTCCTAAACATGCTTCAACAGAATGTGCAATTCTATGGACTAACGAATAAGATCCCAATGCACATAAAGTAAACTTCCTTGAAATCTACGATACGTTTTGGTTCCATAAGATGTCGGAGGATGTAGTCAGAATTAGGCTTTTCCCTTTTATCCTAAGAGATAGAGCAAAGGCCTGGTACCATTCCCTTAACCCAGCCAATGCCACCACTTGGGATCAACAAGTTCATGCTTTTTTAGACAAGTATTTTCACCTTACCAAGACCACGAAGATTATCAAGGAGATTACCATTTTCCATAAAAGTGATTGGGAATCTACCTATGAATCATGGGAATGATACAAAGACTTGCAACGAAAATGCCCACACCATAACCTACCTAAGGAGTTCCTATTGCAAACATTCTATAATGGAGTAACCCCACATGCGATAGGCATGATTGATGCAGCATCAGGATGATCACTAATTAGAAAGACATTAGATGAAGCAAAAGAGCTGATAGAGGAGATGGTGACTATGGATGAACGAGCGGAGTAGACAACCCACTACCTTCCTAGAACAAAAAGGAATTGTAACTGTTGATCAAATGACAAAGATGCAGGCAAAAATTGACAACTTAACTAGATAACTCAACAACATGAAGGCTTCTTCCTCAGCCTCGGTAAAAGTCTTACAACTAAAGTGTGAACTCTATGGACAGATGGACCATGATATGGTGGACTGCTTCTTAATGAAGGATAACAATCCGAACTATGTTAATTATATGGGAACTCAATGTGGACGAGGAGGGAGAAATAATCCCTACGCCAACACATACAATCCTAAGTGGAAGAATCACCCTAACTTTTCTTGGGCGAACAATGCTAGAGGACAATTCAGACCCCAAGGACAATCAGGTTTCTAACAGGAAAAATTGGGCTTAATGGAATCCAAGTTGGATAAAAATTAGAGGCATAGAGGATGCACATAGGAGGCCTAAAAGGAAGTTTGAGCGAGTGCAAGTCACTAAGGACCATACCTTTTCAATACACAATCTAGAGGTCTAAATAGGTCAACTAGCAGAGGCAATTTCAATTCAGAATGCAGTAACCCTTCCAAGCAATACCGAATCTAACCAAAAAGAACATATCATGGCCATTACTCAAACCTAGGAAAAGAAAATTAAACATACGAAAGAAGGTGGAGACAATGGAAAAGGGCAAGTAAATAGGGAATTCTTTCTAAGTGAGCTCGTAATTAAGCCAATCAAGGAACCTCAACTGGAATTTTCATACCCTATTCTAGCTCAGCGGAAGTCACATTCAAGTAAGCTGATGAGGAATTCTAAGAGGTTGTATTAAACAATGTTGAGGACGTAACAGAACAACTACAAACGAGGCTCACACTAAGGGAATCAATCAAGAAGAAGGTTAAGGAGCACATAGTAGAAGAAAACCCTAATATAGCACAGAAGAAAGAGGACCCAGGGGATTTTTACATTCCTTGTGGTATCAATTGAGTTAAAATAGATAGGATATTTGCAGATTTGGGAGCGAGTATTAATATGATGCCCTATACCTTTAGTCAAAATTGGGGTTAGAAGAGTTAGAACCCACTACGATGCTAGTGAAGACGGCGAACAGAACAGTTTATCGGCCAAAGGGTATTATTAAGGATGTGTAAGTACAGATTGATATTTTTACCTTCCCCACAGACTTCTTTGTATTAGATATTGAAGAAGATATGGAAACCCCTATGGTCTTTGGATGACCATTCTTGGCTACTGCTTGCTCAATAATTGACGTTGATGGGGGTGAACTAACTCTGAGGGTCCGGAAAGCTTCAAATAACCTTTATTGTGTTGAAGAATGAAAACAATTTTTCCTTGCTTCTAACTAACATCAAAGAAACCGAACCTCTAGGACAACAGGAAGACATTGAGGATCCTAGGCATGTATTTAGAAAGAAACGATTGCGGAGGAGAAAGCGAGGGAAAGTGAAGCAGAAGGAAGGTGGAACCCAAGGCATGGTAGCTCATGTGTAAATGGTAAATCAATGACTGCGCTACCATTACACTATTCATTTGAACCACCTTGAGCACAAAAAGAGCGTTGAGCTACCGACATTAAAAGAAGCGTTTCATGGGAGGCAACCTATGGATTGTTAATTCCATGTTATTTCCTTTGGCATTTAGATTTGAATTCTGTAGTTAGGTTATTTCGTTTCCAAATAAGGTCAGGAAGGAATAGGACTTTGACATGAGTTAGATGATCGAGGAAGTAAGCAAAAAAAGAGGTGAAAGAGCTATAAAGAGTTAGGAAGTGTTCTCGGGAATGTGTAGAAGGACAAAAGAAAAAAATCAGAAAGTGGTGAAAATATTGTAGGCCATGATCATGGCTTGTGGAAGGGTAAAATTGTCCACGCGATTTTCAGCTAAAATTTTTACCATTTTACCATTCCTTCACTTATATATTCACTTCATCCTTTATTTTTTCACTCACTTTCATTTTAACTTTATCTCTCTAAGTTTAGAACCTCCAAGCACTCTCACTTCTCTCTTAACAACTTCCAAATTTCCACTTTATTCTAACTTCCACCTATCTAGTATGCCCCGTATTAAGCAGTCAACGAAGCGTAACCAATCATCGGGACAAAATCAAGTCTCGAGCCGAGGACGAAGGAATCGAGGGGCAGATTTTGGAGAACCCTTCCCAATCTACATAGAGGAGGAAGGTATTCATTTCCAATCCCTTAATGTTCAACAAATAGTAGTCTTGAAATATTTTTATTTTGATACGCTTGATTGGCTAGAATTGTGAGATAGGGTAAAGAATCTAGCAAAAAGAATTCAATGGACCAAGGTTATACACTTCCAATATCTTGTCTACAGGAGCTCACTCTCGAATTCTTCACTTCCCTTCATTTCGAACCTAGTAACCCGAAGGAAATGTGGTTTAGGTTGCAGGGATGAATTTATGAGCTGAACATTGAAATCATGTGTGATATTTACGGCTTCCTCAAATTGTCCATTATCAATCAGCATGATGATTTTTGTGCTTCTTGTTATTAGAATTAGCTCACTGTGTTAGAGCGATTCGACGTTAAGAATGCCCATAACAACATTATATTAACTATGACTCTACGTAAGAAGAGCAGTAATTTGAGTATAAGGTGCTTGGTTTCTACCATTGTTGAGTACTATGGCATTGATGGTAGTGGTTTAACTGTCTACATCCCGAATTTTCCAAATCACCTTCACTTGTGGCATGCTGAAATCCTAAAGTCCC
Source organism: Erythroxylum mucronatum (assembly GCA_027563825.1). Lineage (NCBI taxonomy): Eukaryota > Viridiplantae > Streptophyta > Magnoliopsida > Malpighiales > Erythroxylaceae > Erythroxylum > Erythroxylum mucronatum. The sequence continues at coordinate 6,006 of JAOSBP010189922.1, forward strand.
ATAACATGAAACTCCAGGACATCAGCCAAAAGACTCATGTGAAGATCAGGGCTAATCAGGCGAGCTCCAGCACAACGCTACTTTAGCAGGCAGAAGAGGACTCAATTAGCGAGGAGTCCGAAGAGGAAGAAGACACAGAAGAACCTGGTTGGAAGAAAGTGCTCGATGCAATCTCTGTAACACCAAGGTAATTACTGGCACATTTGCATAGAACTCTAGAAGGATAAAGGAGATGGCTCAAACACAACAACGTCAGAGTTAAGATATACGTCGGATTCATCGATACTTCGAGGCTCAAGGCATCCAACTGCCACCTCCGACACCATCCCCACCTCCATCATCGTGAGGCTTTGTTTCTAACCCTTGTCTTTAAATTTAGTCTTTAGTCTTGTTTTTGTTTTATTTTATGTTACTTCCTTCCTTGTGTGTTTTTTTATATCCTTCTCATATTGTGGACAATGAGTTGTTCAAGTATAGGGAGGGTTGTGTGTTTTGCTTTGAGTGTGAGATTTGCATATTGTATGATAGTTTGTTAGGTTGTATTTTGTGAATTGTGTGAATGTGTCGATGGCTTAGATGGATTGAAATCGATTTAATTTTGAGCATAATCTATTAGATTATGAAGAGTAAATAGCTCTCAAAATTAATAATCTCGGTTCTTTGGCTAAAATATGCAAGTTAATTAGGATTTAGTGTTAGTTTATCACCCTATAAGTTGTCACATTCATTCAAAATTTTAGGTCTCTCAACTAAGTAACTTAGCTAATATTTTTTTTCATGAAAACAAGTAACTAAAGCAACAAGGTAGGTATTAATTAAAAAAAAGTATTTGCTAATTTTAAATAAATAACTATTCCACTTGCCTTCGGGTTATGAATAGAGCTAGTAGCCAATTAAGAACGTGATGTAACCGAATAACCGGCTCGACACGCATCACAAATGTGTGCCTCTGCATCAAAAGACTATAATGATGTTCCAACCAAGCAATTTAATAAAAGCATGACTTAGTCGAGTAACCAGATTGACATTCATCACTAATGTTTGCCTCCGTGTAAAAAGACTAGGTCCATGTCCATAAAAATAAATAAAAAAATTTCTAATAAAAACTTACCGAACTTGTAAATAACTTGACTTTTCATGAAAACGTACTTAGAAGTAGTTACAAAGTTTGAAGGACCAAATAATTATTAATTTCTTGTATAATTGAAATGGGTGAATAACTTGACATTTGGGTCTTGATTAATATGCATATTTAGTCCAGAGCTCCTAGATGCAAATTTTGCGTGTTAATGATTTGGAATAACTTGAATGATTGTGCTTAAAGTTAAATTTATTTCATGAAGTTGAAGCCATTGTCTCATTACTGCATTGTGTGCTTTGTGATTTTGTGTTGTTTGTTGTTTTGTTTGCTTGGGGAAAAGTAAAGGTTTAAGTGTGGGGATGTTAATAAGTGTAAATTACATTGTGTTTTAGGGCATAGTTTGATATGTGTTTAGTCGCTAATTCAATCATTAAGTATGTGTTTAGGTTAGAATTGTGTTAGTTTGTTAATTATTTATGTTTTAATTATTTTATGGGTCAGTACAAGTCTTTGAGCCTAAATGTTATGTTTTTGAGGTGCCTTAATGTATTTGCTAGTGTTTCAGGGTCAACATCGAAGAATGGAGGAATTTTGGAGACATTTGAGCTGAAACAACGACCCACTATAGTGGCGTGTCAAGCCACGATTGTGACAGAAGCGCTAAATTTGGCCCACGATCGTGGCCTACATGGCATGATCATGACAGAAGCATAGGGAATGCCCCACAATCGTGGCTTGCGTCGGGTAGAAGTGTAGACACTCAAGAATGTTAAGTTTTGAGGGATTTTTTGGACCTTTCGGACCCTGGAAAAATCCTAGGATTACCCAAAACACAAGAAGATATTTAAAGAACAACAAAAAAAGGCAGAGAGAGAGCTTTTGCATTAGCCACCTTGAGAAGCCTTAGAGAGAAATCATCGAGAGATAGAGGAAGAGAAGAAGGAAGAGAGAAGAAGAGAAGAAGTTAGCTCGAAGTACTCGTCGGAGTAGGAGGTTTCTTGACGTCGCTACCTCTCGTCATCCATTTTAGATTGTATTTCCTGCTATTTCAGTTTTATTATTGTATATAACTGGATTGAACAGTCGATGATAGGATCTAGAATGTCAAGGATGTTCTAAACTCACCTTCAAAATTTTATTCTTGAATTAATGAAAATCTTATTCTTTATGTGTTTATTTGATGTTGTTGTGGTTTGATTATGCTATTGCATAATTTGATAATAAATTGAGAGGGTGAATCGAATAAAAAACGATTAAATTGGACTAACAAAAGTTAGGTGATTTAATAGAAACCAAAATTGAATTAGATTGATAATTTGTGCGAAGAGAGATCTTGTATAAGTTTCTGATAGTTTATTAGAGAGCTTCAGAACTAATTAGGGTTTTAGATAGGTTGTGAATTGAGAGATTGCAACCTCCATAATCTAATTAGGGTCTATGATTTATGATTAATGGTTATAACTCGAGAGAGAGTAATCAACCCTAAGATAGTCTAGAACCAACAATTCGATAATTCATAATCAGTTAGGTTAGCATTAGGGATAGGTAAAATTTCCTTTATCTTAATTGGTAATTTCTTTCAGTTGATTATTAGGTGTGTTGCAATTGCTTAATAATTAGTATTTTCGTATTTGATTCTTAATTTGATTGATTGAATTAATTCTCGTTGTAGTTTCGTTGCATTTTGAATTTCTAATATTTGTTTCTAGCCTTAGATTTTAGGATTAGATTAGTTCCTTCCTTGTAGAATTTATACCTTTGGTATTATGCTAACGAACCATACATTTGCGAATTATCAAAGGTTAATAATTAAAACTTACACACAAACCACGATCAGTTACGTATTACGAAGACACGTAACTTCCATAAGAGTATTATCTACTTCATCATTCTCTTGTAAGTTATGATGATGACATTAAACCTTAATTCTTAAAATAAAACACAAGCACATTATTAATGTAGAGAAGTTCAAAGATAAAATAAAATAAAATAAAATAAATACAAAACACTAATATCGGCCGATACTTGGGGGGTTTCGAAAACTTTGATATCGGCTGGTACTTACGACTGGTACCATTTTAACCGATACCATTTTATTTCTCGATCGATACAATACGTTCCGACCGGTTCCGATGAGTACTAATCGATATTAAGTCTTGCCTAATTATATTTGGAAGTACTAAGTGCTAAATTTAGGTTTAACAAAAGTGAATGTCGGGATGTGGTATGATTTTGGAGTTCTTGAGGAATAAGTAGAGAACATTAAACCTTAATTCTTAAAATAAAACACAAGCACATTATTAATGTAGAGCAGTTCAAAGATATAATAAAATAAAATAACATAAAATAAATACAAAACACTAATATCGGCTGGTACTTGGGGGGTTTCAAAAACTTTGACAATTCGTTTGGAAAGGGCTGAATTGAATTCAATTCAGCTATTTGGAAACATAAAAATAGAATGAATTCAATTCATGCATATAATTGAAACCCATCTTCTTTATAAATTGAATTCACTCCTCCAAGTACAGGAATTCAATTACATTGAAGCTTAAGGTAATGTCTTGCTCTTTTGCTCTTTCATTCTTTGGACCACTTCACTTCTTACTCTCTTGTGCTTCACTTGATTAGATTCCAAAGACTATTAATTAAAATATTATTAATAATTAATTAACAATAATATAATTAATTAAAATATAATTACTTAATTAATTAAAATATTATAATTAATTAAAATTAATTACAATATTTTAATTAATTAATATATTGTAATTGATTAATTACAATATAAGTAATTAAAATATGATTAATTAATTAATTAAAATATAATAAAATTTTATTTCTCAATATTTTTTATAAATCAACTACTGTTGATGGTAATAGTAATCATTCCTTCCTTTTAATCAACCATCATAATTATAACAATAATATTCCTTTTCATTCCTCACTATATTCATTCTCATTCTAAACAGTGTAATTGAATTCATTTCTAATATTACTGAGTTTGTTCCAAACAGTGTAAATTGAATTCAATTCAATCTCATTAATGTAATTGAATCTAATTAGTTAATGAATTCAATTCAACGGTTTCCAAACAGCCTGTGAAAGAAAACCAAAAGAAAAACAAGAAGGCGTTGTTCTTTATCTTTCAAGGTATTATCAAATTCACGTTCGAGTAAATCTTAGATGCAAAGACTTCAAAGGAAGCATAGGAGATTCTACAGAAATCTTTCCAAGGAGTCGAAAAGCTAAAAAGGTACGTCTTCAATTACTCAAAGCTGAGTTCAAGATGTTAAAAATGCAAAGCTCAGAAAATATTGTTGATTATGTCACTCATTTGAAAATGGTGGCTAATGAAATGAAAAGAAACGGTGAAACTATAAACAATGTTCGAGTAATGGAAAAGATTTTGCGTTCGCTTACATGCAAATTTGATTACGTCATCGTCGTAATTGAAGAATCGAAATATTTGTTAGAACTTTCGATCGATGAACTCATTGGTTCTCTCTAAGCACATGAGCAAAGAATGAACCGGAATGATAATATTGGCAACTTGGAGAAAGTTTTGCAAAGCAAACTATCAGTCGGTGAAAAGCAAACAGGCAGTAGCCGAAGACAGGACAAAGGAAGTCAAGGTGGCTACCAAGTGGGACGTGGTCGATGGAACAACAGAGGTGGACATGGACTTGGTCGACAATTTTTTAAAAGAGAAAATACAAATGAAGGAAATCTGACATATAGTTGTGGAAGAGGTTATAGAGATAGAGGTCAAGGCAAATTCAACAAAGAAGAGATAAATCTCAAGTGCAGTATTATAATTGCAATAAATATGGTCATTTTAGTTATGAGTGCAGATTGAATCTCAAGGCACAAGAAAGAAGTCATTTTGCAGTAGCAGAAGACAAGAAAGATAACGTTGTTATGCTTCTCTCATTATGAGTAAATAAGCAAAGCAATAATGATGTTTGGTATCTGGACACTGGTGCCAGCAACCATATATGTGGTTATAAAGAGTTGTTTATAAATATGGATGAGACAATTCGTGGTGAAGTCATATTTGGTGATTCAACAAAGATTCCGGTTAGAGGCAAAGGTAAAATTACAATTACTTTGAAAAATGGAGAAAAGAAATATATTCCTAATGTCTATTATGTACCTGCTTTGAGAAGCAACATCATCAACCTCGGTCAACTCTTAGAAAAGAAATACACCATATTATTAAAAAATGGATATCTCACCATCTGGAATAAAAAGGGAGAATTGATAGTAAGAGTAAAGATTACGAAGAATCGTCTTTTCACACTTGACGTACAAAATGACTTGATAAATTGCATAAAGTCAATCATCATAGATGAATCCTGGTTGTAACATTTGAGGTTCGGTCATCTCAGTTTTACCGGACTAAAATTATTATCAAAGTCAAAGATGGTGAACGGATTACCAGAAGTTGATCAACCAAAGCAGTTATGTGAAGCCTGCATTGAAGGAAAGCACCACAGACAACAGTTTGAAACTAGAAAATCATGGAGAGCTAGAACGCCGCTGGAGATTGTCCACACAGATATTGTTGGACCATTTGATGTGCCATCAGTTGGAGGAAACAGGTACTATTTAACTTTTATTGATGATTTTAGTAGAAAATGATGGATGTATATTTTGAAAAAAAAATCAGAGGCTTTTGATAAGTTCAAAGAGTTTAAAGCGATGGTCAAAAAACAAAGTGGACAGTATCCGAAGATACTCAAATCCGATAGAGGAGGCGAGTACACCTCAAAATTGTTCGAGAATTTTTGTAAAAAGCATAAAGTCATTCACTAGTCGACAACAAGATATACACCACAACAAAATGGTGTAGCTGAAAGAAAGAATTATACAATTCTTGATATGGCAAAGAGCATATTGAAGGAAAAGCGTTTACTAAAGAGTTTGTAGGCTGAAGCCGTTGTATGTGTAGTTTATTTGTTGAATCATTGTCTAATAAAAAGCATCAGATTTATGACACTTAATAAAGCGTGGAGCGGAAGCAAACCAGGTGTTGGACATCTCAGGATTTTTGTGTGCATTGCATATGCCTATATTCCTGACCAAAAAAGAAAGAAGTTGGATGATAAAGGGGAGAAATGCATTTTCGTTGGCTACGACAACAAGAGTAAAGCATATAAATTGTACAACCTCTTAACTAATAAGGTGATCATCTCAAGAGATGTTGAGTTCAATGAAGCAGACTACAGGAGATGGAGAAAAGAATAAAAGAACATTCAAGGAATGTTTTTTGATGATAAAAATGACAAATTGGATATACAAGACCAACAAAATGATCATTCTCCTCCACAAAATCCATCAACAACACCTACATCGGCATCGTCAACGTCAAGTAGTAGCAACAGCAGCAATTCAGGGGGAGCGCCAATTAAAACAAGAAATCTTAGTGATCTTTATGATGCTACTGAATGAATAAAATCATTTGACTATTCATTGTTTTGTCCAATGGCTGCATATGATTCGGTGACCTACGAAGAAGCCGCTAGAGACAAAAAGTGGGAAAAGCAATGGATGAAGAAATTGACGTAATCTAAAAAATGATATATGGAAATTATCCAGTCTTTTAAAAGGACATAAATCAATTGGAGTCAAATGGGTATATAAGACAAAAACCAATCAAGAAGGAAAGTTGGAAAAATATAAGGCAAGACTAGTCGTGAAAGGCTATAAACAGAAATATGGAATTGATTATGAAGAAGTATTTGCTCCAGTTGCAAGAATTGATACAATCAAACTTCTCATAGCACTTGCAACACAAAACAAATGGAAGATTTACCAGATGGATATCAAGTCAGTTTTTCTGAATGGCTACTTAGAAGAAGAAGTTTATATTGAACAATCACTTGGATATGTCAAGAAAGGTCATCAGGAAGACAAAGTCTACCAACTGAAGAAAGCTCTTTATGGATTAAAGTAAGCTCCGAAGGATTGGAATATAAGAATAGATGAGTATTTTCAAAAGAACTGATTTGTGAAAAGCCAGTATGAGCATGCGCAGTACACGAAGAAAAATAAACAAAGAGATGTCATAATCGTGTACTTATATATGGATGACATTATTTTCGTAGGAAATAATCCAGGTATGTTTGATAATTTCAAGAAAGTCATGACTAAAGACTTTGAGATGACTAATATTGGTGAAATGTCCTACTTCTTTGGAGTTGAAGTGAAACAAACAGGAGAAGGAATTTTCATTTCTCAAGTGTAGTATGTAGATGAAGTTTTTAAAGAGGTTCAAAATGAAAGATTGCAAGCCATTAGCCACGCTTACTGAAGCAAGCTTAAAGTTAAGAATTGATTCAGATAGAAAATATATAGATCCAACATTATTCAAGAGTTTGGTTGAGAGTTTGAGATATTTGACCTACACAAGACCAGATATTATGTATGTAGTTGGGCTAGTTAGCAGATATATGGAAAAGCCGAAACAAGATCACTTTGATGCAGCAAAAGAATTTTGAGATATATTAAAGGTACAATTGACCAAGGTTTATTCTATACACATTCTTAAAATTTGAAATTAATTGGTTATTCAGATGGTGATTATTGTGAAGATGTGGATGATAGAAAAAATATTTCTTGTTAT